>JAQQSV010004738.1:0-14744 GCA_028646515.1 Pseudochirops corinnae | reverse complement strand
AATAGTATTCCATTACATTCATACACCATAGCTTGTTTAGCCATTCCCCAATTGATGGGCATCCCCTATATTTCCAGTTTTTTGCAACCACAAAGAGAGCTGCAATAAATATTTTTGCACATATGGGACCTTTTCCCACTTCGTGACAGAGATAATCTAATCCAATCTCCTTATTTTTCACATGAGGAAACCTAAGGACTTAAAGATGAAAAGTCCTCAAAGTGCCATAGGTAATGGCAGAACTCAGATTTCATCCCATTTCTTCAAAATCCAAGCTTAGTGCTCTTTGTATCATACCCCCCTCAAAGTTTTTGATCCAGGAGCACTGGGAATGGAGGTACCATCAACAGAAATAAGAATCAGGAAGACGATGGAGAGTGAAGAGAAAGAGGAATTTTGTTTCAGATATTTCTAGTTAGTGGTATGGATAAGGACATGTAGGTAGCCATGGCCAGCAGGCAAATGGAGATGGAGAATTAAGTGCTAAGTTTGGAGACTGGATACATACACATAAACATACATTTGAATTTGGTATTGGGTCTCAAAAGTGACATATGAATCCAACAGCTTGTCTGATGTCACTATTCATCCAGGCTAATTTCCTATACCTTTCACACATACAGAGCAATAAAAACATAATTGATGATCGGAATGTTAACCATGAAGCACTGCAAGAGACTTTACGATCAGTGTACTTATTAAAGCAAGAAAGTGACTGATGTCTTAGTTAAGCAAAAAATTAAATGACTCCTGGGGATTCTAGATAATTAATGGTTATGGTTGGAATACCAATTTCATATGATGAAAATCCATCCAAGGATACAAACTTCTTAAAAGAAGTACTACTCTGGACCACTTAAATAACTAGGCTCTATTTCAATGTCTAAATGCATCATGCACAATTTATGTACTTTGTAGTTACAGAAACAAGAATAAATGGTCTAAAAAGAGAATAAAAGTAAACAAAGGATAAAATGTGAGGCTGCAAATGCAAATTTGAGGCTGCAAACCTCAAATCATAAAATCACTAATCTCTGAAGTTACTAGAAATACTAACTCAAAACTAAAAAATGACATATCAGAATAAATAATAAAGTTTTAGATATAATTAATTGCCTTAAGGAATTAATGACCCAACTGAAGAAGAATGAACTAATATAGAGAAAAAAGTTCTAATAACACTTCCAAAACTGAAAAATTGACCATATGAAGGGTGTGGTACCAAGTGATGAAATGTCAGGCTGCTGGAGAAGTCTCAAAATCTCATTAACTTGAAAGTGTTTTTCTAACACACAGACAAAAACTATACAGAGATTCTACCTATTGCAAATGTGGTTACTTAAGCCATCAAAGAAATGAGTAATTAGAAAATATCAGATTCATTGTAGAAGAATTTCTGGTACAAAAAAACACAACAGAATGTATCACAGATGTTTCAAGCACAAATTGCAAACCCAAATTAATCTTTATTTCATCTGGTCATAATAGAAGGGATAGTGAAAATATCAATACTTGTACTTTAAATGTGTTAAGTGCTGCTGAATGCCCTTGAATACCAAAAAGGTTATTTGGCCTACTAGATCTGAGATCTACTTGGTTTTTACATGGATATAGATATAATATATACTCTTAGCATAAGATTCAGTTCTTCACAATTTGACCTCAACCTACCTTTCCAGTTTCTTTCCTTACACATGTAGCTCTTTAGTGTCTCTATGCTTTTTCAGTAACTGTCCTTCCCCACGAAATGTGCTCTTTCCTCATCTCTACCTTACACAATCCCTGGCACCCTTCAAGCCTGAGCTAAGAGACAATGTCCTTCTCTACAAAGCCTTTCTTGACCCTTCAAACCAACAGCACCCTAAGCTACCTTGTATTTATTTTGTGTGTATGGCTATGCATATGTACACATAAACATGAATATATATATACACACACACACACACACACATTTGTGTATGCATATTTATTCTATATACAGTTATATATGTATGTGTTGCCTTTCTTAAGAGAATGTAAACTCCTTGACAGCAGGAAATGGGGTCATTTTTGTTTTTGGTATCACCAGTGCCTAAAGTAGTACATGCCCTAAAGGAGGAACTTAATTCCTATTCATTGGCTGATAAATGTTAAAAAAAGTGTGTGGAATTTTGTTGAATCTTGCCGAATTGGGTGAGTCATGAGGATTCAAAATCCATCAAATCATTTCCAAGATTTTATTTATTCTGTAAAGCCGAAATTTATTCTACTGTGTTGTCCATGTCATTTTCATTCATTAGATCTGGGTTCTAGTTCTGGGACTGCAACTACAATGAAGGCACATAATAAGAAATTTCTATTAGATGATTGAAACTGATCCCTTTTAGCACTAAAAACTCATGCCTTGCTGATGATCTCAAGAGCAGATACCTATATATAATTTGTATCATCACATGATATCATTCTGAATTTTTTAAAAATAAATTTGTCTTAATATGATTTCAAGATTTAGTTTCTTCATTTTTCAGAATAATGTTCATATCTTCAAACTTAGACATCTGTGTGACAACAATACTTACAGGGGAATAGCACATATCTGACTCAAATGGGAAAGGCTTCTCTCTGAATGTATCATGGTCCAAGAATAATCATCTCATCTCAGTACCAACATATTAGGCCATATTTTCTACCAGAAAACTCTAGGATTACATTTAAAAAATTAGACAATTGTGGGATAAATCATCTAATTCTATAAATGAAGTTGATCTAGAAACAACTGGGGTGGTATCATGAAAAAAATTCAAATCTAGAGGAAAGTGTCTGTAGGTTTGACTAATACACGACTCTTCTTAAAACTCTGCAACTAAATACATATCTGAGAAAGTCTTTAGATTAACTACAAATCTTGATAAAGTGATTTCATGTCAAAGCTTTGCAAATCTTTCACTCAGTCTCAGAAGAAAGTATCTAAACAAAGAAAATGACATGAGGTTGTTTCACCTAAGTGGGATTTGGATATTATAACCTTTCAGACCCATTTCATATAAGCACAAATTCATGTGACTTTAAATAAATGAACTCTCATCTATCTCCCCATTAGAACTTTAAAAAAAAAATTAGTTGATGCTTTTTGTTTTTATGTCACATTTATTTCCAAACATCTTGCATCTCTCCAAAAAGCCATCTCTTTTAACAAAAATTAGAATAGAAAGAGAAAAATGGCATTGAAGCAAAACCAACATGTGGACCACATCTGGTAGTAGATGCCATATTCCACACCATAACCCCCATCTCCGCAATGAAGGGAAGGAGATGCATTTTTTTTTCAAATATATCTACTGGAACAGGAAATGGAGAAAAAAAATAGGGTACTATCAAAGATATATTTCCCCTATTTCAACAGAAAATTCAACCTGAAAACAATGGAAAAATTTCATTATAACTTTTCCTCATGCACCAAATGGTATCACTGTGTTTCCTCTTCTTTAAACTCAAGATTAAACAAGTAAATACTGTCTAGTCTTTAAAGAGGCAATATATTTCCTTGAGAACTTTAAGAAAAATATTCAAAAGGTCTTAATGTTGATCTCCTCAGAGAAGACATGCTGTGATTGTACGGTCATGCTTCTATTAATCATAATATATGTTTTCATGAAGTTAGAAGCATTTGATTATTCTTCTATTAAAGATCAGTCATCAATCCCATGCTAATTTTCAAGTAACACCCATGACTTAAAACATACAGGGTTTTAAGAATATTGTTTCTCCTTGATAAAATGGAGGCAGCTCAGTACTGTGAAGAGAGTGCTATATTAGGATTCAGAGGGACCTTCATTTGAATCCCAGCCCTACCACTTGCTGCAAGACCATGATCAAGTTATTAATTTCTTTGGAGCTTAGTTTCTCCATCTGTAAAATGAGGGCGTTGGATTAGATCACATTTCAGGTTCCATCTAGTTCTAATTCTATGATCTTATAACCTGATTCCCTCCTGTTCTAAACCCAGGATCTAAGACTCTTATCAAGAATTAGTTCTTATCAGGCATTTTACCTGAGGCAGCCCTTGAAGAAACTGCTAGATAACTAAGAAAAAAAAGAAATATTTATGGCCAACCAAACATGCACTTGGACTCTGAAACTTATCAAACTACTTTATATGAAATATGGACTTTTATTCATCTTCATTTGCCTCTAAAAACTTAATAAAATCTCATCTACTTTCACTGTCCTTCTGATGATCTTTTAGTTCTTTCAGTAGAGTAGCAGATGTACTAGAGCAGTGATTCTCAAACTTCCTAATGCTGCGACCCTTTAATACAGTTCCTCATGTTGTGGTGACCACCCAACCATAAAATTATTTTCGTTGCTACTTCATAACTGTAATTTTGCTACTGTTATGAATCATAATGTAAATATCTAATAGGCAGGATGTATTTTCATTGTTACAAATTGAACATAACCCACAAGTTGAGAACTGCTGTACTAGAGAGTATGCTTGCTGAGTAAATGCAACAAACTGTGGCTTTTAGGATACACGTAGTACAGAAAGAGTGGCTTTAAAACACTATGAGACTGTAATTATCAGCATGGTCATATTCAAATAATATTCCATTCACTCAAGATGTCCTTGGAGTGAAATGCATTTTTCAGATTTTTTCAGAAATTTTCAAGTTTTTCAAAGAGCCTGAGTGAACAAGAAGAAATACTTTTGAGTGGCTGATCAAAGTTAACAGTTAAAAAGTTTATCCTTTATAGAAGGACTGTTCAATAGTAAACCTCCAGGTGGATTTCAGATAAGACAGTATTACTATTCATTGCTGACAAGTTACTTCAAAAAATATTTCTAAAAGCTTTTCAATAATGCTAAAGAATTTACTCTACAAATGTGATATAAAAGAGAAAAATAGTAGAAAGGGAACACCCACAGGAACATTTACCTTCCACTGCTCTTTTGAAGAAAACTTTGCAGCTGCCACAGGTTACCACCCCATAATGACATCCCGAAGCTTCATCCCCACACACCAAACATATTTTAGAAGGTCTTGAGGATGTAGTAGAAACACTTCGTAAAGATGAACTGTAAAAACAAAATAAGACAGAGATTATATGAAATGTCACATTATGGTATAATTGTATGAAGGCAACACTTTGTAAATTAGATCTAGGAGGAGACAACACAGTGCATTGGAAAGAGGACTAGATACAAGCCCTAGCTTGGCCATCCACAAGGGTCATCTCACTGAGCTGCGGTTTCCTTACCTTTTTATCTTTTTACCATCTATAGAGCTCACAAAACTGTTGTGAGAAACACATGAGAGTGGATAAAAAGTGCTCTGAGAACCTTAAAGTTTTACATAATTGTAAGCTGCTATTATTGGTTGGTAGTTTGGGTTTTCTCAATAGTGAATTGTAAAGTCAGAAGAAAATCCTTAGAATTTTCCAGTCTCTACAGAAAAAAGGAATAGAACCTTATATTGCTGCATTTGAGGGAGGTCACTAAAAAGGGCTGGATTACCACTTTCTGGAGGTGGAAGGGACACAAAACTGACAGGAAGGTTTGAAAAGAGAGGAAAATATAAGAAATATGGATCAAATTTAAAACAGAATAGAGAAGGTAAGATATTGGAGCATGTTCATACTGAACTGTGGTATGCTCACATTGAACTCAAGATCTAAACATCTTGCTTATATTTTAGTTTAGTCTAGTTATTTCAGTCAACGATAATTTGCTAAACACTATGAGTCAGTCATTTGTATAACTGTATAAAGTAGATTAAATCATGGTTTTGTGATATGCTCAACACTTCTCACATGTGTTCTATTGATTTTTGTGCTTATAACATTGCAATATTTAATTTGTCCACAGTGGGACTCCTGCACAATAATTTTATATAAGCATAAGTTAAACTTCCAAATCCCCAACAGGCATCTCAAACTCACATTCAAAATTCAGCTCATCACACAGTCCATTCATCCTAGTTTCCAAATTTCTGTGGATTACAAAAGACTTAAAATCTTAAGACTCACTTGATTCCCTCCTCGGCATCACTCCCATCCAATCAAATCCCAATTTCTGTTGATTCTATGACCACAGCATTACTTCCATTTATCTATTTATTTCTACTTATTCTGCCATTGACTTAGTTCAAATTCTTATTTATCTAGGTTATTTTAATATCCTCCTAACTCATTTCACTACCTTTAATTTCTCCTTTCTTCAATCCATCCTTCATTCAGATGCCAAAATAAGCTTTTGTCATTCACTTAATCCTTTAATGACCTCTCAATGCCAACAGAATAGAAGCCTTAGCCTGGTACTTAAGGTTCTCCACAATGAAGATCAAACACATCTATTCAGCCTTATTTTATATTCTATATTTTCCCCAAACTTTGGCTGTTCTTCAATCTCATTCTCTTATACATCTCATCCCCACAGACCATGCCTCATGCCTAGTCCTCCCATCCTCTCTGCCACTTGAAATCTTTTAACTCTCACCTCTAATGCAGATGAATCTATCTTTCCAGTACTCAACTCTCTCCTGAATTCTAATTCTTGGTCTCCAGCTGTCTGCTGGATGTCCCACAAATATCTCAATATATCTAAAACAGAACTCAGCGGCTTTACTCTTGCATTCTTACTTATTTAATTTTGTCAAGGATATCACCTCAATTCTAGGCACCCAGGCTTGCAATCTTGGGGTTACCTTCCACTCTTCACTCTCACTCACCAAGCCCCTCCCCTCCACTCCCTCCATACCAAATTCAACTAGTTGCTAACTCACTTTTTAAATATCCCTCCCCTCCCTTTCTACTCATGCCATAACTCTCCTAGTTCAGGCTCTTATCACCTCTCACATGAACTTTTGCAGTGGTCTCCTAATAATCTCTCAAATAAGATAAAATTTGTAAAGCGCTAAACACAGTGCCTGGCACATAGCAGGCACTGTAATAAATGCTTATTCCCTCCCCATAAATATATCTCATGTCAACAAGCCTTTCTCACTGTAATCCATTGTCAACATGGTTGCCAAGTTGATATTCTGAGGTGCTGGTTTGATGATATCACTTCGCTGTATTTGGTGGTGTTTTCCACTGCCTTTAGGAAAATGTAAAATCCTATTCTGGGTATTTATGCCCCTTTACAATTTGGCTTTGGACTTGTTTTCCAGCATGATTATATATTATTCCCTATCACACACTGGACACTCCCCCAACCTTGCCTAGGTATAGCTGAACAGAAGACTCTTCCTCCTAACCTCTTAAAATCCCTTTATCTCTCCAAAACTAAGCTCTTGTGCCACCTCCTACAAAAGACTCTACTTGATGCCCCCAAGCATTAGAGCCTCCTCCAACCAACATCCATTTGTTTAGTAAATATCTCACAATGACTCCAGCTGATATGGTTTCTTCAAAGCAAGGGACCATGTCACTTTTTAATGTATCCTCTCAGATCCTAGCATAATGACAAACACAGAAGCTGAGCTAAATAACCATTCCAGGTTGATTGATTTCCCTTCAAGTCCCAGGTTAGGTGCTAACTCCCCCAGTGAGTCTTCTCAGGTGACTGTCAGAGATTCTTAGCACTTTGTCAAGAGCCCTCCCTCCCCCTTGGCTCTTACCACATTCCACTGGGTAGAACACTTTTAAAGTATCTTGTCACACCTATTGGACTATCAATTTTCTCAAGGTGGAGACTGACCCCTTTTTAATTTATCTGTTAACACCTAGCCCAGTGACTTGCAGGTGTAGTTGCTGAATAAATATTGCTGAACTGAATTAAAACTTCACAATTTTACCAGTCCTTTACTTTGGACTTGGATACTTGAGAAGAGCAGACCCTGGTTACCAAATAAAAGTCTTTACTGTCCTGACCAAAAAAAAAATATCCTATTCCATTAGAATAATTTTGTTGTTCCACTGGGATAATTAAATTTCCAATGGACTCTGACTTATATTTCAATATTATGAAAATAAAAAACTAAACAGTTTACTTACAAACAATGAAGAGATCGCCATATACATTGCATTCAAAGATTGAAACATTAATAGGTAACATGAACACTTGTCCAATTAAATGGATTAGGCCATATGAATGCCCCCACCCCCTCCACTTACTCATAACTTCTAACAACAGAATAGCAGTGTTTGGTTTTTTACTTTGAAATCATATTTCTAATCTCATTATATTAGAACATAAGTTTATAGAAGGGAGACAGTGCTAATGAGGCCAGGGTTAAAGGTTCAATCCCCATATGGTTTATTTAGCTTGGCACAGTAAAAACTGTTCCATGACCACAAACTGTACTCCGAAGCTCAACCAGCTGTCTTACAAATATAAATCATTATTCACAAGGGAGACTGGGCAACAAAGTGTGAATAGCTTAGCACAACCCATCACCATTCCAAAAAACAAAAAATCCAGAAGTACAGGATTTGTTGATACTGGGTCAACTAAGTTGTTCTTACATACGCAGAACAGCACACACAGCACAGGCCATGTATTTTAAATAAATCTATTTTTACATTTTAAGGAGAAATAGGTTTAAAATTGATTAAGATATTAGGTATTTCTCTGAAAAATATCATAAGCCTTTCATGAATATTTTATAAATAAATAACTTTATATTGCATATAATAGGATCAGGAGAGAGGTGAAAAAAAAATGCTATAATGAAGACTGGAAATAACAAAAAGTCCAGTGTTTTTTATCCTTTATTTGTCAGGAAACAATGACTTTTAGTCCTGGTTCTGCTACCGATTAAGCTGGGTAGACTCTGATCACTTACTTGGGTGACCTTCTCCTAAACATCAGTTTTCTCACCTGTTTCTAATAAAAAACAAAAGCTAAATGTAAATATTTACATAACACTTTGAAGTTTGCAAAAGGTTTTATTTATATGATAGGTGTGAGATATATCTGGTGTGGACCCAAGAACAATCCTTCCCTCATCTTCAGTCTCCCTAGCTTCTTCTCTCCTTGTCCACAAGTCTAAGTGTCCCACAACCCTTCTATCACCTCGAATTATTATCCTACATTTGTTCTTCCTTTCATTGGTAAACTTCTAGGAATTGTTACACACTCGGTATCTCAACTTCCTTCTCAACCCTTTGTATTAATGCTTCTAGACCTATACCTCTACTGTACTATTCTATCCAAGGTAACCAACAATCTCTTAACTGCAAAATACAATAGCCGTTTTGGAGTTCTGCATGTCCTGCCACTGCTGATATCCCACTTTTCCTGGATACTCTTACTCCCTTTCTTTCCTTCACTCTGTTCTCTCCTGGTTCTCCTAGCTGTCTGTTCCTTCTCATTGTCCCTTGCAGGATCATTCTCTAATGCCATGTACCCCAAACCTGGTATCTTACAAGGCTCTCTCCTTGATATTCTCTTCATCTTATTTACTTGAAACTTTCTCCCTCATCTCCATCTCCTTGTTTCCTTCAAGTCTCAGCTAAAGTGTTGTTGTTGAGTCATTTTTCAGTCATATCTGTCTCTTCATGGCTCCATTTGGCATTTGCTTGGCAAAGATACTGGAGTGGTTTGTCATTTCCTTCTCAGCTCCTTTCACAGATGAGAAAACTGAGGCAAACCGGATTAAGTGACTTGCCTGGGGACACAGCTAGTCAGTCTTCTTGACTTCAAGTGCAGTGTTGTATTCACTGCACCAACCTAGCAGCCCCACTTAGCTAAGGTGGAACCTTCTTAAAAAACAAAGAAAACAAACTTTCCCCAGTCTTCCTTAATCTTAATGCCTTCCCTCTGAGATTATCTACAATTTACGATTTCTTAAACAAAGCTGTTTTCAGAATGTCTCCTCTCTTAGGCTGTGAGTTGCTTGAGAGTATAGATGGTCTTCTGCCTTTCTTGGCACAGTGCCTGGCACATGGGAGGTCTTTAATGAAAGGCAGCCGAGTGACCGAGACCACTCTGTCTACATTCTACCCAAAGTAATTTTATCACTTTCTATGATTTCAATTATCATCACTAGCTTTTTCTTTCCTGAGAGTCATCAGCTGCCTGCTATTATTTTATCTGAAAGTCTCATCATCATACCAAGTGTAACGTATTCAAAACAAAACTAATTTTCTTCCTTTTTTGCCCTTTTATTCTTTCAAATTTCTCTATTCCTGCTGCAAGTATAATTTTGCCATTCAGTCAATTAGGTTGGAATCATCTTTAGTTCTTTTCTCTCCCACTTCTCACACCCAACCTTTTGCCAAGTCTTATGGGTTCTACTCTACAATATATATGTCATTTGTGTAGGTCCCTGTAATTATATTCACTTATCTGTCCTGGACAACTGCTATAGTCTCGTAATCGGTTTTCCTGCTTATATTCTACTGGTTTAACAGGCTTTATAAGCACATTAATTCAATACTGTAAACATTCAGTGAGATCCATTCACGTACTATATTGTATAAATACATATGGAATACTAAAAACCAAAAACAGATTCTGTGTACAACATACCGATTTTTAAAAGCAACTTGAGCAAAATGTACCCTTCCCAGCTCATAAAATGAATTGAAGAAGTCTTTTAGCAAGTTTTTCTTGTGTTTTAAGAAAACTTGTTTAGACATAATATTTAACTTGAAATAACTAGTTCTAATTTTACTATTATGTTATTTAGTGTGTACTATTTTAAAATACACACATGTCTTCTTCATTGCTAAATGATTCATTAGTGCTTTCAACTGAACTATCACTAACCAGATTTCTTCTTTTTTCAAAGCAATTCATAATGCACATAGGCAGTAAATACAGGTAATAACCTCAGTCAGATGAATAAAGTCATACCTAAAGTTATCTAGCAGCCACTGAAGATACTTTCTCACTAAGTTGAAAGAGATAAATAGTCTAGGAAATTGAAATTTTAAAGAACAATTACTAGTCATTTCCTTCCCAGAATACTCTTCTTCATCTTTCTTAATATAGTAGTTGTAAAACCACAATTCAACACAGTTTATGCCATTAATAAAATTTGGCAGAGGAACACTGTTTAATGAATCTAGCTATGAGGTAAGTAATTTCTAGACACAAGATTTTACCTAGATAAATCCAATTTACCTCTAAATGACAACCATGTTCTTCTAACCAAAACACCACCCTATACTTGGAATACAGTTTAAAATAGAATATTTTGAAGACGAACAAAAAACAAGGGAAAAACAACAACAAACAGGTTAGGAACTGTATGCATCTCCAGGGTTAGATACCAAGACTTTTATATCCTCTACTAGACTTTATTTGAAACTATATGAATCTTCACTGAGTAGGAAGTCTTAATTTAACAACCACAGAAATTCTTTAGTCAAAGATAAAACCATTTGTTGTGTTTAAATCAGCATCCGAAATTTTTGCTATTATTAGGATAAAGAGTCAAATAGAGGAGCTAAACAACTACTATCTATTTACGAATTATTTCTATAAACATTGAGTGTCTGGTATGTACAAGGCATTGGTGGGGATTAGAAGTATAGATGCACTTTTAAAAAAATCTCAAAGGAGCAGATGGGTGAAGAGAGAGAATTTGAAACTCAAGATTTTGAAAAATTAATGTTAAAAATTGTTTTTACATGTAACAGGGGAAAACCAAAATACTGAATAAATGTAAAAAACTCTCAAATTTATTACTTATTTATTTTAAACAATCTTTTCTCTTTACATATTGAGTTCCAAATTCTTTCCCTCCCCAACTCACTGAGAAGCAAGCAATATATCAATTACACATTAATTCCATATTAGCCATACTGTCAAAAGAAAAAGCAAGAAAATTATACTTAACTTGCAATCAGTTTATCAGTTTCTCTCTGGAGGTAGATAGCATTTTTTTTCCCATCATGTGTACTTTAGAATTGTCTTGTTGAATGGCCAATTTTTTCACAACTGGTCATCATTATAACACTGCTGTTACTGTACACAATGATTTCCTGGTTCTTCTCATTTCACTTTACATCAGTTCAGGTCCTGCCATGTTTTGTTTTGTTTTTTTCATATAGGTCCTGCCATGTTTTGTTTTGTTTTTTTTATAAAACCATCATCCTTCACCATCATATACCACAAACTATTCAGCCATTCTCCAAGTGATGAGCATCCCCTAAATTTCTAATTCTTCAACACCACAAAAAGAGTTGCTGTAAATATTTTTGTACATATAGGTCTTTTTACTTTTCTTTAACCTTTTTTGGGCACAGACCTAGCAGTGATATATCTGGGTAAAAGGATACACACAGTTTTATAGCCCTTAGGGCTTAGTTCTAAATTGTTCCCCAGAATGATTAGACTAGTTCACCACTCCACCAACAGGCTGTGAACCTATTTTCCTTCATCCCCTCTAGCATTTGTCATTTTTGATAGGTATAAAGTCATACCTCAAAGCTGTTTTACTTTTCACTTCTCTAACTGATAGTGATTTAACACACTGATTCACATGACTATACAGCTTTGCTTTCTTCGTCTGAAAATTTCTTGCTTATATCCTTTGACCATTTATCAATTGGGGAATGGCTCTTATTTTCATAAATTTGACTCAGTTCCCTATATATTTGACAAATGAGACCTTTATCAGAGAAATTTGTAAAAATTTTTGATATTACTTCATTGTCTATGGGACATTATAGCAAAATGTAGTTTCCCCAATTATCTCTTTTAATTTGGTCTATTTTTGCTTTGAGATCATGATTGTTACTCTTTCCTTTTTTTAGTTCAGTTGAAACATATTGAATTCTACTCCAACCTTTTATTTTAAATCTGTGTGTCTTTTTGTTCAAGCATGTTCCCTGTAAACAGCACATCATTGGATTCTGCTTTCTAACTCATTCTGCTACCTCTTTCTATTTGATGTTTCCATAGGCTCAGTCTATTCATCTCTGTAGTTATAATTACTATGCATTACTCTCTATCCTGTTTTTTTTCCTATTTAATCTTCTCCCTCTTTTTATCCTATGCTTCTTCAACAGCCTGTTTTGCTTTTGATCACTATCTCCTTTAATCTGCCATCAATTTCATCATTGCCCCCTATATATCCCTTATCCTCTTCCCCTACCTCCCTATCAGAATAGATAGATTTGTGTGTGTATGTGTGTGTGTGTGTGTGTGTGTGTGTGTGTGTGTGTGTGTGTGTGTATTCTTCCTTCTTTGAAGCACTTCTAAAGAGAGTGAGGTTCAAATATTGCAAATGGTCAAACTAGAATCTAGGTTTCTGTCTCTTCAATATTTTTTCACCTCTTCCATCACCTGCTAAGAGTGAAGAAGATGAGTATGGGAGCTTGAAAGTGATAAAAATTGGAAGATGATGATGATCAAAGCCCTGCTACTTTTCTGGTCATCTTACACCTTACTTGGTGCCATGTACTCTTCCATTCAGTGACTCTAGTCTCCTGGCTGCTCTACCAACAACACTGTCACTCTGATCTAGGAACTCTCTCTGCCTGTTTCCTATGCCTAGAATGTTCTCCCTATTCATCTTCCCCTAGCAACTTCCTTTGAATTCCAGCCAAAATTCCATCTTCTACAAGATGTCTTTTCAAACTCTTCTTACTTCTAGTGTCTTCCCTCTTTTAATTATTTTCTATTTATCCAGTATATTTTCATCCAGTATACAGCTTATCAGCATATATTTGTTGTCTCCCCCCATTAGACTGTGAACTTCTTAAGGATAGCGCCTCTTTTTCTATCTCTAGCATTTAGCATATAATAGGCAATATTAAATTATTATGTTAATGTACTGAGAAATGATCAGGAAGTGAAAAAAATGCCTTCTAGTAAAATGAAGAAGTAGTTAATATTAGAAAATATGTTGTCAGCAGACCTAATCAACACCATTTGATAATTTTGCACAACATTCTATATTTCAGAAAGATTTTTGGCTGATTAATTTGATTTGATTTTTTTTTTTGTCACTTCGTCAACAAGCATTTATTTTGTTTAATATGGACCAGACACTGTGAAATAGTCTGGGGAAACAAAGAAAGACAAAAATAATCCCTGCCTTCAAGAAGTTCACATTTTAACATGAGAGACAAATATTTAAAAAAAACCAAAAAACCTGTTATAAAACAAGCTACATACAGAATAGATGGAACAGAATCTCAGGAGAGAAGATACCAAAAGCTCAGGATTGGGAAAAGACCAAGGTAGATTTTGAGCAGAATTTGGAAGGAAGCCAGGCAAACTAAAAGGTGAAGACAAGTAGAAAGAGACCTGCAGGTGTGGTGGATAACCAGTGAGAAGACAAGGAGGGAGTGAGGGGAGTGTCTAGTGTGAAAACCAACAAGTAGGTCAATTATACAACACGTTGAAGGGGAAGTAAAGTGTATTAAGACATGAAAGGTAAGAAGGGGACAAGTTTTAAAAAGTCAAATAGAGGACTTTATTTTTTTTGATTGACTAAACATAAGTTGGGAGTTTTTTTTCTCCCAATATTTTTGGGGAGGTAGGGGATTTGGGGGGAGAATAAGTGCTCGTTATCTGAAAGTAAAGTAACAGAAAGTATTCACCATAGTAGAGGATTGGGGGCAAAAAGGAGTTACCAAGATTAAAGCAGCTTTATGACACTAAAGATTATTAGCTCATGCCATACCAATCAATCTACCAAAAAAGTACTTTATAGAACTAGAAGAAATAGTGACAAAATTCATTTGGAAGAACAAAAGGTCCAGAATATCAAGGCAATTAATGAAAAGAAATGCTAGGGAAGGTGGCCTAGCTGTACCAGATTTTAATCTCTATTATAAAGCAGCAGTCATCAAAACTGCTTGGT
>JAQQSV010004737.1:0-14745 GCA_028646515.1 Pseudochirops corinnae | reverse complement strand
TGGTGCCACAGGCTCCACGTGACCACATTCAGCCTATTAGGGAACAGAGTATACTTTCAAATATCCAAAGGTCCTCAGAGTCACGTAGCCGCTCTAGCAAAGGGCCTAGGGGCAGGGAAGATCTTTAGATTCCCATAACAACTTCATATATAATGAACAAGTCAAAGCAATTTCACTTTAATAATTCATTGAATTTAAAGGTCAATTTTGGTGTATAAGCATTGAATGAATTGGCAGGGTTTGATTTAAAACCTAATTTTACTTTATCAAGGAACTTGTGCATAAACTTATTTTTAGTTATAGATTCTTATAATGTAGTATGCAGAATCATCTAAAGTTTTATTTTCAAATTCTATGTTTAAAACAAATTATTTTACCACTGATTAATCAAACATAAAATGCTACACAAACACACATATGTATGTATATATGAGTAAGTATGTGAAACCTAAAGGTAACTATCTATGTATGTGTTTATATGTGTGTGTACATATTTTTGGTCACTAAAGTTTTCTTATCAATAATATTCTGATTTTTATAGATGACAATAATGACACATGCACCATTGCATGCAAGGGGAAACATGGAATGTCATATCCAAAAATGTTATTTGTGCAAACATACATTTAGTGGGATATGATGGTGTCTTTTTCATGTTACATTTAGAAGATATCTGGACCAGGAGAGGCACCGGTCTATCTGTAGAACTGTAGAAACAAATTGAATAGATTATCAGGCATGGGATTTTGGAGGCCACTAGGGAATACTTCAGTGCCCTTGGAATGGAGGCAGAATAGCTGGCATCTTGCTGATATAGAGTGCATAATAGGTTGAATGAGATTGAGGAAGTCAGACTTTCATCGTGAAAACCACCATCCCCCCATGGTTTATAAAATCACCCTGTGTGGACTACTGAACTCATTTCTCCTCTGATAATTGGCACTTCCCCTTTATCCTTTCACTTGTAAAATTCATCAGGAAGAGAAAAGGTATTTCGTGATGGGAATTTGCTATTAAAAAATCTATAAGAAATAGGTATGTATTTGCAAATGGTCTCAAAGAGTTGGTCACAGATAATGGTCCTGTAACCTAAATTTCTACACAGAAGAAGAGAGAAGAGGTTAATTTCCTAGATATTATCTAGCCTTTCAACAAGAAGAGATAGATTTCCTGGACATCACCAGCTTTGACACTAACTTCATCAGTAACACCAGTCTTCTGTTTCCATGTTTGGGAGTTGACCATGTTAGAGAAAGAAGGATATTTCTTGATGTTGTATACTCTTATAGAAAGACGCAGATATCTCATGGTACCTGCATAGAATCCTACTTGGAAAACAGAGTCATAGGTTCCTTAAAGAATGAAGAGGCTAGATCACATAATTCCTTCACAACTCCATACTTGAAGACTAAAAGTAGTGATTTCCCCCTATAGAGCCATATGATCAGACTGTGGTTACTAGTTCAACACTCCCAAAGTACATGTGTTTTATAAATGGAATTGAAATGACCAGTTGCTATTACAAGAATGAAGCAACCATGTAGAATTCTGTGTGAAAGAGACAATCATTAGAATTTTACAGGGAATTTCAACGGCAAGGCCAAAGTCAATTCCCTTTTGATGAAAGTTAATCATTTATTTTTGTGCTTCAGTGTAGCATAGAGCAATGGTGTCAAACTGAAATAGGAATGGCTCCCATCCACTAAATCATGCACAAGGATTCCTGAAGAAAACCTATTGACTTTAAAAACAAAATAAACTAAACATTGCTATTATATGTGTTACTGTATTTTAATTTATTTTGTTGAATATTTCTCAACTAAGCTTTTAGCTGCATCTGCCTGTACTTGGGAGTCTTGTGGAATACATTGTGTTCCATAGACCACATGTCTGACACTTCTCATATGGAGAAGAAAGAGTTGACTTTGAAACCAGAAAGACTTGGCTTTAAGTCTCCCTCTACACATATCAGCTAGTGACCCTAGAAAAGTATTTAACTGTCACTATTACAGACAACTCTCTAAAAGTATAAATTTCAAGATGTCCATCTATGTCAGTACACCATAGTACTTCACCAGCTAGTGACCTATGTGAATGTGCAATTCTTATTCAATATGTGTTTTCTATTTCTGCATTTGAGCTTTTGTGAGACCTGTACATCATCTGCATTTCTGTGGGGTAGAATTAGCTTCTAATTTATATCTGACAATAATATTGTACATTGTTTTTTCTTTACTGTAGAATAAATCTACACATGAACTATACACTACTATGGTCTATTTCTTTAGTGCAAGTACAGGTGCAGACAAAGAAGCAGAGTAAATGACAATTTCAGAGAATGTCTCCAAGATTAAAACTGTTCTGAAGAAGCCAAGCAGCTTTGCTGTGGAGAGTGGGGGGCAGTGGAAAGAAGGGGCAGAGGGAAGCTTAGGCACAGGTTATATATACTTCTATGTCCTGTTTGGTTTATTTCTTTGTTAAGCATATGGGAGAGGCACATTGTGACATGTCATGAGGACAAATGATAATATCATTCATTTCTATCTTTGATCTAAAAGAATGAGTCTCAGAGACAAAAAAGGATACTATGTTGCCCCCCTTTTGTGGAACAAAAAAGCCCACTATTCTAAAATTGAAAATAAATTCACAATCTTAAAAAAGCAAAACTAGATCATATTTATTGACTCCATAATTTTATAATCAAAAGGCAGAGAGTAAAGAATATCTCAATTTTGACTACCAGGTTATTAGAGGGAAGAAAATGATACTTGGTGAAGATAATGGCATCAGGAAATTTTCTGTAAGAAAGTCATGTCACCTGGAAAGAGAAGGTGCTACAGTGACCCAGTAATGGGCAATACCCTCCTGAGAGAGGACTAGCCTATAACAAAGCACTAAATATAAAGGCAGAAGAGTGAAGTAAAGAAGGAATAGACCTAGCAGTCCTCAGAAACCAACTTCAGCTGTATTGGGCAAAACTAGTTTCTGAGATTAGAACAAAACAAAACAAAAAGTCTAACAAACAAGTTATCCTTAATATCTAAGGGATAGATAAAAGACTGCGGAAACGAAGTATACATCTGGGCAAGATTCAAATATTTTTCTCGCTCTCCCTGAAACCATGAACCATGATCTGAAATCTATAATGGTTAACAGAAATTTATAAAATAGATTGCTGGGATTTTACAAGAATTATAGGAAGGGCGATTCATGATTAACCTGGAAAAGGGAAAAGATATAGTCTTACCATCCAGAGGAGGATGATTCCTTTCTCACAGATAGAAGGGAGGGAATGGGCCCTTTAATGTAGCAAATTACACACTCTCAGAATAGTTCAACTGAGTTGTGCATACTTTTAGCTTCAAGTAAACTATATAGAGTCAGGGTATTCTTCACCCCAGAAGCCCCTATGGTAAACTTGCCCTTGGGTTGGAAACACAGGGAAGTAAAGGGTTGCTAAAGAGCCTATGTCCCGCTATTTGGAGTAGTGCTAGAATGACTACTCAGAGTGCAATCTCTACGTAAAATGTAAGATGGCACTTAAAGTGATCAACTAGCACCCAAATTCCCCATAAACATGCATATGCATAGGATATGGATCTCATCTTGTCATTCTTGTTAATACCTTGCACAGGTTCCATTTTATTTCATTCTGTAAATACTGAAGCTTCAACAATAATTCATAATTTACAAAAATGACTCATTCTCCCTCTATGAGAGGGTGAAAGTAAGTGGAGAAAAAAGGCAATTAATAGAAGGAGACAGAAAAGAAGAGGAGAGAGAAGAAGAGGAAGTAGGAGGAAGAGATGAAAGAAAGGAAGAGAGAGAAGAAGAAGAAGAAGAAGAAGAAGAAGAAGAAGAAGAAGAAGAAGAAGAAGAAGAAAAAGAAGAAGGAGAAGAAGAAGAAGAAGAAGAAGAAGAAGGAGGAGGTGGAGGAGGAGGAGGAAGAGGAGGCAGAGGAAGAGGCAGAGGAGGAGGAGGGGAAAAAGAGGAGGAGGATAAAAAGAAGAGGAAGAAGAAGAAGGAGAGGAAGAAGAAGAAGGAGAAGGAAGAGGAGAAGAAGGAGGAGGAGGAGGAGAAGAAGACAGCAAAGGAGACAAAAATAATCAGTGAGAGGATAAAAATTCGGACAGTGGAGTGTCATGGAGACTTCTAATGTAGTGTCAAATATTCTGTTGAAGTCATAAAGGATGAGATTATAATGAAGGGGAAAAATCGACAACATTGACTTGAGTAATTATTAATCATTGTGACCTTGAGAAGTTCAGTCCTGTCAATTGCAGAACTATGATCTTTCAAGACAATTATTTTTCTCTTTGATCTCCGGAGTTATTTAATTGATAAGCCTAATCTGCCCAGATGGTAAATGGCTTATTATGGTCTATCTACCAAAGGTTAAAGGCCCTTTCCATTTACTGTCCCCCGTCCCCCCACCGTGGGTTAGGGAGAAACATATCTAAAAGGAGATGAATTTCATCTAATTTCAGCCAAGTGAATATAACCATTTCTACCTGAGTTAGGAAATAGCTGAGGTGAATTTTCATTCATTAGAAATTAAATTATCCTAAGACTATTCTAATGGACAGTACCTAGGTATTAATTATCTTTGTTGTTCCCACAGAATGAAGCACAGCATATTGCACATAATTGACATGTTTTTTCATTGTTAATAAATGATTTAATACTTATATCTGAATATAAAGTTTATAGAATTACCCACGCAACCAACTGAATATCATTTTATATGATAAAATTGAGGCTATTTAGATTTATATTGGTTTCTGTGGCTGAATTCTCTTTAGTTATTGAGACTAATTTAAATATTAGATAAAAGGTAATGAAAAAGAGTTTCAGTTCAAATCCCACTCTAAACACTCAATAAACATCAGACGCTAAGCAAATTGTCTGTGTGTTTATGTGTATGTGTGTGTGTGTGTGTGTGTGAGTGTGTGTGTTAACCTATGCTCTTCTGCCAATTCTCTAGGTTTAGCTAATAATTGCGTTCTGCATTGATGGAGGGAAATGCCCAATCCATAATTTTCCTTGATAAAAATAAGAAGCTCAAAATATTCATATATGTTCAAATACATTTCTTCTTTCAATAAATTCAAACCAATACACATTTAGCAAAGACATTTTATGATCAAAACAAAGTTAAGGCACTATAGGAAGGACAAAGATGGGGGAAAATATTTCCTATCCATAGGGATCTTATGTTCTTATAAGGGAGATAGGATAGGTACACAGAAAAAAAAATCTCATCTCTCTTTTTAATCATCATGCTAGCTAACTCACAAATAATGTGCATGTTATAAATAAACAGGAGATAGACTAAGTGCTACAAAAATGTTAGAAAGATAAAGTGCTATAGGCTGACATGAGCTATAGAAAACTTAAGGTATTCACTGCTGATTGATCAAGGTCTTAAAATATGAAAGATCACAGTAAGCAAAGATGCAATAGGTCTAATGAATATATTTAAAATGTACAGAATGGTTTGGAGGCATGTAGGGAAGAAAGCACAAGATGTTGCAGGACTACTGAGTAGTTCAGTGTAGCTAGCACAGAGAGTATACAGTATAGAAAATGCAAGAGATAAATTGGAATCTGATTGTACATTCAGTACATTGTACATTGTACATTGGAGAAAATTGTGTAGAACTTTAAATGCTGTAAGAAGGAGTTTGAACTTCATTCTATAGGCAATAGGAAACCATTTGGGTATTATGAATTAGAGGTAACATGATTAGAGCTCCTTATTTGGAAAATTATTCTTGCAATGGTGTTTCAATAGGAATAGGGAGTAATGAGAGCCAGAGAGACTAGTTAGGAAGCTATTTGAATAATACAGATTAAGAAGAAAGAAAGGGTTGAGCCTGGTGTATAATAGCAGTAACTATAGTAAACATAACATTTAACATGCGTTAAGACTGATATGCGGGAGGAAAAAAAATTATGATTTAACAGAAGCAGAAATATTAGAAGTATAGGGTGGAGCCAAGATGGCAATATAGAAGCAGGAAAACTCCATGAGCTCCTCAAAGACCTATAAAATGTGACTTTAAACAAACTTTAAAGCTACAGAACCACAAACTGACAGAGAGAAACAAATCTCCTGCTGAAGGCAGGCTGGCAGGCCAGCAGGAAGGGTCCATCACAGTGTGCTGGGAACTGAGCCCAGTGCCTTGTGAGCCAGTGGTTTTAGCCCTAGGGTGGCCTCAATCAGCCAGAGCTGCAGGGACTTTGGGAGAGTGGGTCACGAGCAGCTGTGGTCATTTCCAGAATTATCAATCCATCAATGCCAAAGGCAAAGTAAAAGGTCAGTGTGGACTTTGGGAACTAGGGGAATTAGAGTGCCCTTTGGCCTCTGCCCCCAGAAGGGAAAAGCAGCTCAGGCATGGTGGCATTGCAGCCACCTCCACGTGACTACTTCAGAGCTCCAGCCCTGCAGATCATAGGGGGAGCAAGCAACCATTCTGAGGGGTAATCACTCTTGCTTTAACCTGCTTGGAGCTGGATTGCTGTCTTGGGTAGAGGTCCAGGGGTGTGTGACCAGGTGTTAGAGACTGTGGAACCTTCAGAGAGAGTACCCAACTAATAGCTCTGGCAGCTGTGAAAACCCCAGTAATTTGGGACAAAGCTTTCCTCTCTGCAAGCAGAGTTCTACTGTGGCATAAAGCTCAAAAGTCAAGTAATTGAATGACAATATAAGGAAGCAAAGGAAGCAAAGCAAGCACAGCAATGCAAATGTGGATTCCTTTTTTGAGGATAAAAAAAATCAAAGCATGGAACATCAGGAAGAAAACACAGTCAGCACTCCTGCACCAAAAGCTTCCAAGAAAAATATGAACTACTTACAGGCCATAGAGGAGCTCAAGAAGGATTTTGAAAACCAAATAAGAGAAGTGGAGGAAAAATTGGGAAGAAAAATGAGAATGATGCAAGATGATCATGAAAAGAGAGTCAATAGTCTGACTGAATAAAAAAAACACCTTAAAAATGGACTAACTCAAACGGCAATAGAGGCTCAAAAAACCAATAAAGGGGAGAATGCCTTAAAAAGTCAAATTTGCCAGATGGAAAAAGAATCTCAAAACTCATGGAAGAGAATAATTCCTTCAGAATTAGATTGGAGCAAATGGAATCTAATGACTTTATGAGAAATCAAGATACTATTAAACAGATGCAAACAAATGAAAAAAAAATAGAAGGCAATATGAAATATCTCATTGGAAAATCCACTGACCTGGAAAATAGATGCAGGAGAGATAATTTAAAAATTATTGGATTACCTAAAAGCCATGATAAAAAAAAGAACCTAGAAACGATCCTTCAAGAAATTCTCAAGGAAAATCGCCCTGATGTTTTAAAACTAGAGGGCAAAATGGGGGTTGAAAGAATTCATCAATCACCTCTTGAAAAAGATCCCCAAAAGAAAACTCCTAGGAATGTTATAATCGGCTTCCAGAGTCCCCAGATCAAGGAGAAAATATTACAAGCTGACAAGAAGAAATGATTTGAATACTGTGAAAACACAATCACAATAACCCAGAATCTAGCAGCTTCTACATTAAGGAATCAAAGGGCCTGGAATATGTTATTCCAGAGACCAAGGGAGCTAGATTAAAACCAAAATTTTCTACCCAGCAAAATAGAGTATAATGTTCCATGGGGAAAATATGGTCATTCAATGAGGTGGAGGACTTTTAAGCATTCTTGATGAAAAAAACAGAACTGAATAGAAAATTTGACATTCAAATACAAGAAGCATGCGAAGGTAAACATGGAAAAGATTTCATAAGGAACTTATCAAAGTTGAACTATTTAAATGCCAATATGGAAAAATGGTAATTAAAACTTATTAAACTTTTTTGAATATGAGGATAGTTGAAGGGATTATAAATGTACATATATGTATACATATACATATGTCTATATAGGAGGGTATATATGCATATGATTACATATATGAGTGTGTGTGTATATGTGTACATAGACAGAGGGTGCAGGATCAATTGAACAGGATGGGATAATATTTTAAACGTTGAAATTGAGAGGTGGGAGAAGAATAGTGAGAGAGGCGATAGGGAAAGACAGAATGGGGTTAATCCTCTCATATAGAAGTGGCAAGGGATAATTGTTACAATGGACGGGAAGAACAGGAAGGCAAAAGGGAATGGGTCAACCTTACTCTCATTGAAGTTGGCTTAGGGAAGGAATGAAATACAGTCTAAATTGAGTATCTTGGTCTACAGGAGAATAGGGGGAGAAGGGGATGAGAGTGGGGAGGATGGAGGGGAGGGGAGGTTGAGGGTGAGGGTTGTTGGAAACACACACTTTTGTAAAGGGACAGGGACAAAGCAGAGAAGAGAAGAAGTGGGAAGTGGAATAGGAAGAAGGGAAATATTCAGTTACTGGGGTAGGGAGATCCATCTTGCCCTACCAAAAAGTGAGAGGCGTGATGGGGAAGGATATAGGAGAGAGCTGATTGTGGCAGAGGGTATACAATGGGGTCGCTGTTTTAGGATGGTGGGTAGGGGAAAGACGGAGAGAAAATTTGTAAATCAAAATGTCATGGAAATGAATGATGGAAACTAAAAATAAACAAAAGTTTGAAATTTAAAAAAAAAAAGATCCCAAAAAGAAAACTCCCAGGAATATTACAGCCAGATTTCAGAGTTCCCAGATCAAGGAGAAAATATTACAAGCAGCTAAGAAAAAACAATTTGAATATTGTGGAAACACAATCAGGATAACACAGGATCTGGCAGCTTGTACATTGAGGGATCTAAGGGCTTGGAATGTGATATTCTGGAGGTCAAAGGAACTTTGATTAAAACCAAGAATCACTTACCCAGCAAAACTGAGTACAATGTTTGAGGGGAAAATATGGTAATTCAATGAAATAGAGGACTTTCAAGTTTTCTTGATTAAAAAAAACAGAGTTAAATAGAAAATTTGACATTTAGATTTAAGAAGCAAGAGAAGCATGAGAAGATAAACGGAAAATAAATCTTAAGGAACTTATCAAAGTTGAATTATTTGCATGCCTCTGTGGAAAAATGATAATTGTAATTTATGAAACTTTTCTCAGTATCAGGATAAGTGATAGGAATATAAATGTATATACATATATATATATACATACATATATATTTATGTCTATATAGGAGGGTATATGGACATATGAATACATTTGTAAACGTGTGTATATATGTTTACAGGTTTACATAGACAGAGAGCACAAGATCAATTGAATAGGAAGGGATGATACTTAAAAGGTGAAACTGAGAGATAAGAATGGAATATAATGAGAGGAGATGGGGAGAGACAGAATAGGGAAATTATCTCATATAGAAGAGGCAAGGGAAAATTGTTACAATGGAGGGGAAGAACAGGAAGGCATAAGGACTGGGTCAACCTTACTCTCATTGAATTTGGCTTAGGGAGGAAATGACACATACTCTGAATTGGGTGTCTTGTCCTACAGGAAAGTAGGAGGGAAGGGGGTGAGAGAGGAGATTATGAAAGGTAGGGTAGGTTTGGGGGGAGGGTAGTTAGAAACACATGCCTTTGTAAAAGGGCAGGGACAAAGTAGAGAATAAAACAAGCACAGGTGGGAGATAGGATGGAGGGAAATATAGTCAGTCTTTCACAATATATCCACTATGGAAATGTTTTGCATAACTACTTATACACAACCTATATTGAGGGGCTTATTTTCCCAGTAAAGGTAGAAGATGAGGGAGGAAGGAAAAGAATCTGGAATTTAAAGTTTTAAAATCAAATGTTTTTTTTAAATATTATTATTATATTTATATTTTTATTATTTACATGCAACTTGGAAATAAGATATACAGGCACTGCAGTAAGGAGATCCATCTTGCCTTACTGGAAAGTTGGAAATGGGATGTGGGAGGACATAGAAGAGAGCAGAATGGGGCAGGTGGTATACAGTGGGATTACTGTTTTGGGGTGATTGGTAATGGAAAAACAAGGAGAAAATTTGTAACTCAAAATCTTGTGGAAATGAATGATATAATCTAAAATTTAACATAAAATTTAATTTAAAGAAAAATATTAGAAGTATAAATAATCAATATTTGTATTCAATTTCAATAGAATCTTCTGTATGTATAACATGATTTCCTTGGGCTTCACTGTGTAAGGGCTGGCTGCTGTATTAAATGTCCCCCCCCTCCTAGTTCATACAGTATTTTGACCAGCTGAGTGAGGTGTCTCAGCTGTCTGCCATTTTCTAGCATAGCAATTTTATTTCCCTATTTTGTGAGTCTAAGCTCCTGAGTTCCACTTAACCAATTAATAGTCATATTCACTTTTACAGAGGAATATTTACTTCAGTTGTTTAGCAAGAACAAAACTAAAAACATTTCTGCTAATACCATCATATCTGTCACCCCACCTCAGTCTCTTTTGAGAAGAAGTGTATTAGGTCCTTAATGTAACTCAATTCCTGTGAAACATTCCTATGACCAAACTCAAGCCCAAAGCCTGCTTTGAGCCAGTGTCCTAGGACTCTAGCTTTTCAAGGCTTTGCTGCTAGGCCAACTGCAACATCCACCCTAGAATTCTAGTCTTCAAGGTACCCAGGGATCAAGTTCTTGGTTTTCAGACTCCTCACTGCAACCAGAAGTGAAAAGGGCTACATGGTCTAGGGCAGGATTGTTGGTGGGTAGAGGTGAATGGTGAAGGAAGCAGGCCTAGGACCTGACCAACATACCACATGATTTCAACCACTGTTAGTAAATGAGTTTTTAAACCTGGAAAGAGAAGACTGTCCCAGTCAGGTACTTTTAAATATGTAGCTAATACAGAAACGGTGTTCCCAGCCATGTGGTAGAGCAACACAGAATGTCCATACATGTGTCAGTCCTTCTGTTTCTCAGCAGCAGGTCTCTGGTGCTCCCCATATGTTTAATTCTATTTTAGATGATCTGGGCACACACTAAATCTGTTACATATTTATATAGTACTATGTGAGTATAGTATATTATAGAAGAGAAATGTGAGAGCAGTAAGAATTTCTAGATTAATGTACTTTACCTGAGAGGGAAAAGAACAAAATGGTTAGACAAAAGACCAAGACCCATTTCTACAAGGCCACACATCTGCCTCAGAAGGGATGAAGAACTATAAGGACTATATTATGTTATATATTATATTATTATAATATTATATATTATATCATATATATTATATATAATATATTATATATATTATAAGACTATAAGGACTCTACCCTTATAAAATTATCTTCAGACAATGACTTCAGGTGACTAAAAATGAAAACATCCAGAAAGTAAATCAAGCCTCTGATTGTTACTCCCTTTGGCAGACTCTACTTTGTGGTTGAAGTATACTAACTACTATATAGGCTTTTCCTGTCCTTTTAATTAGCAGATCAGAACAGTGTGTAGTTTACAAACTGTCTAAGCACCTTCAAGTCTCTCCTAGGCACTTTTCATTACACATCTTCACAACATATGGAAGGATTCTCTAGCCGCAGTTCTCAACCTGTGGGTCACGACCCCTTTGGGGGTCGAACGACCGTTGCACAAGAGTCACCTAAGACCATCAGAAAACACATATTTCTGATGGTCTTAGGAACGGAGACACCGCTTCTCTATCTGTCTCCAGGCGGGTCCACCCACATGCAGATACACCCACATACGAGTATTAAAGGGTTGCACATTAGGAAGGTTGAGAACCAGTGCTCTAGAGGTTCTTTCCTTTAGAGAGAAAATGGCAGTTAATTTGGACACTGGTTCCTGCCACCAGGCTTAGCACTCTGTCCATTCTGCTGTGGTGTGTGTGTGTGTGTGTGTGTGTGTGTGTGAATATATTTCAACACATGGATTGTAAGCTCCCTTAGGGACCCGCCTGGAACACAATGAACACAATTGAGCAAAAATGGTCCCTGTCCTCAAGTAGCTTGCTTTTGAGTGAAGAAAGACAATATGTTGAGGGGATCTAGAAAAGAGGAAAACAAAGAGTGGCATGGGGTGGTAATGCTTTGAAGTAGGGTGGAAATAAAATGTAACATTCTCTTCCCTAAAGGAGCTTACAATCCATGTGTTGAAATATATTCACACACACACACACACACACACACACATCACAGTAGAATGGACAGAGTGCTAAGCCTGATGCCAGGAAGACAGGAGTTCAAATCCAGCCCCAAATACTTGTTAGTTATTTGACTCTGGACAAGCCCTTTAACCTCTGTTTGTATTGGATACATTATCTGTATAATAGTTACAAAAATATCATCTGCCTCCTAAGGCTGTTGTCAGTATCAAATGAGATAGTAATTGCAATAGGTCTGCCACAACTACTGGCACAAAGTAGACCCTTAATAAATACTCCTTCCATCCGGTGCATACTTTAAGTATGTATCTATCTATCTGTAGCTTTATTTCTGTCTTTATAACTACACATGTATATCTTTATATGGTTTTAACTATTTATATGTCTGTTTTGTTTCACTTTATATCTATTCATATCTATATATCTTTATTATCTGTCTATGTAACACACAAATAGAAGGTGATGGGGGAGTTAAAGATGGCGAGCAAGAATAGCCTTTAGCAGAAGGTAGTATCTGACCCATACTTTAAGGAAGCTAGGAGTTCTAAGGGGTTGCAGAGAGGAAAGACATGGTGAGCATAACCAAAACATCACCTTTCAGAACTCAGAGTCCTAGAGGCAGCATCTAATATTCCAGCTGGAGAAGGAAGAGGATGGTGACCGGAATGCATGCAGTATGGTGTGCAGAAGGCCAGGAAATGATCTCCTTCTCTCTAAAAGAAGCATAACACAGGGCCATTTTCCTTTTCTATCAATAGAACTAGTTAATGAACTCTTCAACATGGAGTTCCTAGAGGAAAAACATAACAACAACAACAACAACAACGACAACAAAAACAAACCTCCCTTCTCTTTCTCTTGTTTAAGTGCTAGGTTCTAGTATATTGATAGCTAAATAATTCCCTCTCCTTTAACTAGAAAACAGGAATGTAAGGGTCCATGATCTCCCTCTCTTCTGTGGCCATGTGGCTAAGAACATGTAGCTTCCATGTCATTGTCCAGAGCACTCCATCAAAATTTCTTAATTATGTCATTTCTTAAACTCTACTCAGGTCTTCAGTCTAATTAAATACGCTCAGAAAAGGGGAAACGTGGCCCCAAAATCATTGTCTCTGGCTATTTGGTTGAGCACATATAATTCCCCTTAGTCTCTGGTTCAAGGTAGCCATGGTATCCATAGTAGGATGGCGATTTCAGTAAATGGAAGAAATAAAGAAAGAAAAACATTGGAAAGAAGTAAAATTAAACATTACTTTGCTATACCAAGGCAGCACCTAAATAATAATAAAACACATACTTAGGAATTTTCTATACATTTCAGAACAAGATTTTTCTTCCATATGTTATCAATTAATTTAAATAATCCTATGATGTTTTTTTATATCTAATATCCATACCATTTTTTTCTAATATAAATAAGAGATTAAAAGGGACTTGTACTTCTTACATTTTTGTCTAGAGTCTATCAGTGTCATATCAGAAACACAAGTTTAGTTTAAGTCCGTGCACTTTTCCATGCCTTCTGATCAAATTCCTTCATACCAAGGTAAATGTGAGCGCATTGTTTAAAACAAACAAACAAATTTATATTGTTGTAGTAGTATTAGCTTTCTTTTAATTCATTTTTCTTTCTTGTGAGCATATTGTTTCTTTTTTTTTTCATTGTGAAATAAAACACACAATTTCAACATTGGTGTATGCTATGACAGTTTCTCTCTCAGATCTTCCATTTCTGTCTGCAATACACTATAGTGCAGGGGTGGGAAACCTGAGGCCTTGAGGCCACATGTGACCTTCTAGGTCTTTGGAGGCAGACTTTTGATTAAGTCCACATTACAGATCAAATGTATTTGTTCCATGAAGTTTCGATTCAGTCAAAGGGCCACACTTGCAGACATAAAGGGCCACATGTGGCCTTGAGGCCTTAGGTTCCCCACCCCTGCTATAGAATATTGCAGGAGCTGTTCTGTAGGATACTTGCTTACCCTCCTGTCAAAATTATTTTTCATGATGGAGTTTATCCATGATTAATTAAATTTCTAAATAAAATTTCCTTGATTGTGTTTTGATATTGTAGCAATCCACAAAACCTGATTATCACAGGATTGTATAACTTACTCCCCCCCCCAAAAAAATGTCTCTACTACTTTCTGGAAATATTCTTTTATTGTATGTGAATGACTTTTTCTTTAAGGCAGATGACACTTGGTACAAGAAGCAAGGAAGACAAAAGGAGCTAAGGAGATATCTGTTCAATTTTCATTCAACATAAAAAGGTGTTTCCAACTAACATAGTCTATCTTCCTACATGTACAAAAAGACCTATTCACATTAGGAACAGTCCCAGTCCTTAAAAATTTTTCCCTAGGGGTGGCACAGTCAATGGAGCACAGGCCCTGGCGTCAGGAGGACCTGAGTTCAAATCTGGACTCAGACACAACACTTACTAGCTGTGTAACTTTGGGCAAGTCACTTAACCCCAATTGCCTTGCCTTTCCCTCTCCAAAAAGTTAAAAAAAAAAAAAGTTATTCCCTAGGAGTCACCCATTTAATCCAGACAAAATAATCCAGATTGGTCCAGCCCTCACGACTGAGGCTTAAGCAGGCTTGGAGGTAGCATTAACATTCTCACACCCC
>JAQQSV010004736.1:0-14745 GCA_028646515.1 Pseudochirops corinnae | reverse complement strand
TCAGGCAAGGAGATGGTCATTTAATGAGATAAAGGACTTCCAGACTTTCCTTATGAAAACGCCGGAGCTCAATGGAAAATTCGATCTCCAACTACAAGACCCAAGAAAGACGTAAAAAGGTAAATAAGGAAAACATACACTCACATATATATCAATGCATGTACATCTTATCTCCACCAATAGTTTATAAGTTCTTCTCATTTTCATCTTTTCTAGCACCTAGTAGGGTGCCTGATATATTGTCAGTTGTTCAATTATTTTTCATTCACGTCCAAGTCTTTGTGACCCCATTTGGGATTTTCTTGGCAAAGATACTAGATTGGTTTGCCGTTTCCTTCTCCAGCTCATTTTTACAGATGAGGAAACTGAGGCAAACAGGGTCAAGTCACACAGCCAGTAAATATTTGAGGCCATATTTGCATTCAGGAAGATGAGTCTTCCTGAGGTCAAACCCAGCATTCTATTCACTGCCCCACTTGATAGCTAGTTTATCTAGATTAATAAGGGTTTATGGATAGTTTGAGAACTAAATCTCTAGCTAAGAAACTGATTCACCTGCTGCACAGTCTGGCCTTTGGTGACGTATTCATTGCCGACCTTCACTCTAGGGTAGCACAGCGCTTTGAGGAGGTCAGCAGAATTCAGATTTTGGAGGTAGGCAGCCTTGTCAGCAACTGTGGGAAAAGAAAGGTAGTGCCGCTAAATCCCAAAGGTCAAAGAAACCCATTTATTAAAACAAACTTTTTAACCTCTGAAGTCACATCACAAACTGACAATCAAAGTCTGAGGGTCTGACCAAACTTAAAACACAACATATCAATATTTTCATTTTGTATTTTTTTGTATTTGTATTTTTATATTGTATATATTATATGTATTATATTTTATACTGTATATGTTACATGCATTGTAAATTGTATATCTTTTATCTGAAAACCAACATAACTGATTTCAGAAAATTTCATCGAGAACTTGACCACACAATTTTTTTTAGTAAGCCTTTTGTCGTTCCCCTGCAAGTCCTCTCCTTACATACTCCTGAATTCTGAAATCTTGAAATCACCCCATCTTTCCCTCTTCCTTATGATTCTTAACCATGACCTCCAATCCCTCCACATCCTAGTTCTTTTTCAGTCCATTACTCCTGTACTGTTTACTCTTTCCCTTTCTCTGTCTTGACCACTTGGTGAACCAGTTAAACTCTAGACACTATCTTTTTCTCCTGAATTTTTGCTTCTTTATCCTATCACCAATCTGGTCCTGCCAAGCCCAGGGTTTTGATTCCTCCCACCCTCTGCTGCTTTTGCTCCCATTTACATGTTGCCAACACAGCTGGAGAAAATCATTAAACTGTGCTGACTGGCTATTTATAATTTGTTTTGTTTTTTTTACATGATCTCAATTGGTCCCTCATTATAGCAATACAATCCTTTTACGCTTCTCTGACTGACTCACTGTCTCATTCACCACAGTGGCTTTTCCACACTTTTTCATTGTTCCTTAAGCCTCTCAAAGCTCCACTCCCCCAACCATCTCAGCTTAGTATTTATATCAAAGTTCACTGAAAATATTGAGGACATTCACTGAGAGCCTCTTTTTCTCCCCTCTTCCTAATCTCAAATCATTCAAATGCCTTCTACCACTTCCTTCTCCACTGCTGTACATGAAGAGATGGCCCTTTTTCTTGGCCAAGGATAACCACTCTACATCCACAAGATTGTCCCTACTCTCTCTAATCTTCAATCTTTCCCTTTCTATTAGCTGCTTCCTTACTCCTACAAATGTGCCCATGTCTCCTCATGCTCAAAAAACTCTCACATGATCCATCAATCCATACCACTGTATATCTTTGTTTATCCCCTATCATTGTATATCTTTTGTTACCAAACTCTTTTAGAAATTCATTTATTATTTGTGCCTCCACTTTCTTTACTCTCACTTTCTTATTAATTCTCTGTATCCTGGTTTCTGAACTCATCATGCATGCAACTGAAATTGTTCTCTCCAAAGTTACTAGTGATCTCTAAATTGTCAAATATCATGGCTTTTTCTCAGTTCTCATTCTTCTTGATCTTTCTGCAGCCTTCAAAACTCAGTCATTTTCTACCCCTTGATATCCACTTCTCTCTAAGTTTTCATGATACTTCTCTCTCCTGATTCTTCTACTATTTGACCATTTCTTCTAGGACTCCTTTCTTCATTCAGGTTACCCTCGCGAGGCATGAGTGTCTTCAAAGGCTCTCTCCTGGGCTCTCTTCTCATCATCCTCCATACTATTTTGCTTGGTAATTTTATCAACATTCTTGTTCTCCATTATCATCTCCATGTAGATGATACACAGATCTCTTCATCTAATCCTTATTTCTCTTCCAGCTTCCAGTCCTGCATTTCCAACTGCCTGTTTAGTGAACTGGATGTTCTGTAGACATCTTAAAACTCAACATATCCAATATTGAACTCTTTATCTTTTTCCCCAAACCCTCCTTTTTTTCTAATTTCCCTCTTAGCATTGAGAACACTACCATTCTCTCTGTCTTCTTGGCTTAAGTATCACCCTTGACTCCTTAATCTCTCTCATCCTTATCCAACTCATTGCTAAGTGAATTCTACCTTTGCAACATCTCTCATAGATGCTCCCTTCTCTCCTCTGACACTGACTCTTACTACTTCATTCTTAGATTATCATAATAGCCTTTAGTTGGTCTTTCTTCTTCAAGCCTTTCCCCACTCCAGTCAATTTATTCAGCTGCTAAAGTGACCTTCCTAAAGTACAGGTGACCTTGTCACTTCCCTGTTCACTTAAATCCAGTAGCTCCTTTTTAACTTCAGAATCAAATATGAATCTTACTTCCTTTTTAAAAAATTATTTATTCTGAACTTAATAAAACAATCATTTCCATAATGTAGGAGAATAGGAAAAAAAAGATAATTGTACATGAAACTGCAAATCTATTATGTACAACTTGCTATTTCTTCTAAATATATAGTAAAGTTATCATGTAATTTTCTTTTTTTCTTTTTTCTTCTGTTCCCCCTCCCCCACTTCCCTATAGATGACTACCATGACACAAATACACACACATATGTAAAGCTATTCTATATATACTCCATAGATTTTTTCTCTGGAAGCAGATAGTATCTTCCTTCAAACATCCTTTGTAGTTAATTTGAGTATTTATAATAGCTAAAATGACTTAGTCACTCAAAGTTGTTCTCAAAACAATATTTTTGTTACTCTATACAATATTCTCTTGGTTCTTCTGATTTCACTCTTCATTATTTTGTGCAAGTCTGTCCATGTTTTTTTATGTTTTTTGTCTTTTTGGAGGAGGGGAAGGCAGAGCAATTGGTGTTAAATGACTCCCTCAAGGTCTCACAGATGGTATCCATGTTTTCTAAGATCATTGAGCTCATCATTTCTTACAGCACAGTAGTATTCCATCACAATCATATAACACAACTAGTTTGGTATTTATATTCATAAATATTTCCCTTTAAAGTCTTTCATATCATGATCCCTTTCTATCTTATCAGTATTCTTATACCTTATTCTCCTCCACAAACTTCATGATCCAGTGATTCTGGCCTCCTTTTTCATCACACAAAACATACCATTTTCCAATTCTGCACATTTTCCCTGGCAGTTCCCCAAATCTGAAATTCTCTCACTCCTAATCTCTTCTTTCTGACTTCCTCAGCTTCCTTCAAGTCCCAGTGAAAATCTTATTTTCTGAAAGAAGACTTTCTTTAATGCTAATTCTTTTCCTCTAAGTTTATTTCTAATTTATCCTGTATATATCTTTTCTAAATAATTGTTTACATATTGTCTTCTCCATTAAATTATAAACTCCTTCAGGTCAGGAGCTATTTTTACCTTTCTTTTTATTTCCAGAGCTTAGTAGAGTGCCTAGCACGTAGTAGGTGTTTATAAATGCTTGTTGACTTGACTTTATGGATAGCTACTGAATCAAATGAGACAATACGGATAAAAGTTGTGCAATCATTGTAGTACTATTTAATGTTTTTTGTCATCATTGTTGCTGTTGATACTGAGAGATTGTTTTACACTGCAAATATAGACCTGGTATCAAAGTAAAAAAAAGTTCAAGTCCCACACAAAAACTCTTCGTAAGTCCAGACAAAAAATAATAAAGTTATTATTATTGGATCTGAGATGAGGGACTGCTACTACCAATACAGTTATAGATACCTGAAACATTGAAGTACGGAAGGTCTTTTAAAACACCACAAGAAGGCTTGCAATGGTTTCAAGAGAGCCTTTCAAAAACTTCTGACCAACTTTGTCACTGATTCAAATATACTTATATAGACAGCTTTTCCTGCACATCACAGGATTTTAGAGTTGGAAGGAATCTTCTGACCTCAAACTCTTACTAGCTGTATGGGCAAGTCACTTAACCCTGATTGCCTCAAAAAAAAAAGAAAAGGAAAGACAGAAAGAAAGAGAGAGAGAAAGTGAGAGACAGAGAGAGAGAGAGACAGAAAGAGAGGAAAGGAAGAAAGAGAGAGAGAAAGAAGGAAAAGAGAAAAAGAAAGAGCATCTAGTTCAAATTTCTTATTTTATAGATGAAGATATTGAGATCCTGAGAGGTTAGGATATACTCAAAGTCACACAAGGAGTAATGACAGAGCCAAGATTTAAATCTAGGTTCCAAATTCCGAATTCCAAATTCATAATCCACTTTTTGAGTTCATAGTGTTATCATTTGTGGTAACCACAATTTCAGCAGTAATTCACAAATACTTGAATTCTAAAATACCAGTTTCAAGACTGGAGATTCTATGTCCTCCATGATGCCTTTAGTCCTCTGAGCTTTTCCATTGTCAGTATTTATATTATAATTGTCAGTATCACTCATTAAACACCTAGTAAACACTACTTTGGACTCATCTTTTTACATATGTATTTTTACATATGATTCTCTAACTAGATTGAAAGTGACTTGGGATCAGGGACCATATATTACATCTTTTCTATCATCTTCCAGTTTCCATCACAGAATTCTCCATATACTAGATAATCAGTAAGTAATTTTTGATGGTTTTTTTTTTCTAGAGGAAATTTTAAGAGTTCAATCTCAAGAGAAATATAAGTTAAAGATAAGATTTTTTCCTCCAGTTATTTAAAAGTAGATGGAGATTTAGTAAATACCTTCAGTGCCATCTGGCTCAGCTTGTTCCTCTCTTTGCTTTTGCTTGAATTTCATGTTCCCATAATGCATAACAGCCCCCGTGAGCTTGTAAATGGACACTTTTTCATCAGCAGAGAAGCCCAGGATATCAATAGCACTCTGCAAGACATTTAGCTCTGTGAAGAGCATATACTAGAAAACTGGTTAATTTTGCTCCCTGTCATTTACTTACATCAGTAGCGATTAGCTCTTCCTGGTCATCTATGCTGGGAACAGTGATCTCCCCTTGACTGACAAAGGCATAGTCATATGGGTTGGTGGTGATCAGTAGCATTTCTGTAGGAAAGGAAGAATGTATGTCTTAAAACATTGGAAAACATTGAAATGTTCTTAAATGCTTTTATCTTTCTCCCTTATTAATTACCAATCAGTTCTGGTTTCTTGTTCGACATGATCTGATAAAATATGTGATAGCTTCTTTCAGCCTTTAGCTGGAAGGTAACCCTAGACTTCTCTAGCAGATCTGAAAGAGAATGTATAATTAACAAAATCAGAAATTAATAAAGAAGTACAGATTGCACAAATTTCATTATTTAAAGCAGTAAAATATGTCAGGGGATTCAAGCAATATTCATTTACCTCTTGGAAGGTTACTCAAATATACTTTTAGTGGTTGATTCTAATCACTTACATGTTTCAATGTCAGCTGAAGCCAGTTTCCCAGTGGTACCAAAGTGGATCCTAATAAATTTACCCTTGAAATGAAAAAAAAAAGTATAGCTATAGAAACATGGAAGGCAAACAAATATATTTATCAAATTGTTAGGTATGCTAGTGGAAATAAATAGCAGACAGATCTTTTACAGAGACCAGAAAACTTACAAATCTAGAAGAGTTATCATTTCTCACAGTCTTGGCATTGCCAAAAGCCTCCAGGAGTGGATTGGCGCTGATGATTTGATCTTCAAGCGTCCCCTTAAGCAGAACAATTAGGATATTAGCGACTCTGTACACATACCTCAGAGCACAGGAAGAGGTTGCATTCTAATTCTAGTGATGGGTTCACCTGCATCTTTCCCGGCTCTTCCTTCTTCTTCTCCCCAGTCACTGCAATTGTTGCAAAGTACTGAATGACACGCTTGGTGTTGACAGTCTTTCCAGCACCGGATTCTCCACTGCCAAACAGGAATAATAGCAAATATAAAATCTTCAAGAACTTCAGTTAAAGAAACAGTAGAGTCACTCTAAACTACAACCAATATTTTATTCCTCTTCCTTCTAGTGGAAAAGACAAAAACATTGGATTCCATCTCTCTGATTCTACTTTCTCCAGGTCTTTCTGCCTGGGCACCTGACATTATTCAAGCACCATGGTTATTAGAAGTAGAAAAATATGGAACTAGTTCTGGCTTTGGCTAAAGAGGAAAAGAGATATGTATGTGACAAGAATTGCTTTTCTTACTCAAGTAACATTATTCTCTCCTTTCTCAAAATTCCCATGGAATTTATCTTTGCCACTCATAATATAATAATAACAATAATAGATAGCATTTAGGTAGCACTCGAAGGTTTGCAAAGTGCATTACAAACATTATCTTATGTTATCCTCACAACAACCCTGGAAAGCAAATGAAATTATCCTCATTTTACTGATAAGAAAACTGCGGCCAGCAAAGGTGTGGTGACTTGTCTGAGGCAGTATTTGAATTCTGGTCTTCCTGACTCCAAGTCCAGTGCTGTTTCCATTGTGTCACCTGGTTGTCATTTGGATACTAGTTCATATGCTGTCTTACATTGTTACTTAACAATATATTTCTTATCTTTCTAACAAGATTGTAAGTTCCTAAAAAGCAGAGATTATTTCCTTTATTTTCCCTTCTCTCACACTCTCCATCTCATTTCCCACAAGGTTCTATAATATATATTCCATTCAATAAATTCTTGTTGAAAAAGAAATCAGAATATTAAAGTTAAATTTAAAGTTAAATCACTCAGTCAGCTAGCATTTATTAAGCACTACTATATACTGAGCTCTGGATGCATTATGTTAAGCACTGAGAATTTTTTCTAAGAGAGAAAATAAAACCACTTCAACAATTTTTCAGAAAAAAGTTTGGGAACCTCTGTCCAGAGCAGTGTTCTAGATGCTGAGAAGATAGAAAGATTAAACAACAGTCCTTCCCATGAAGCTTAGAATCTAGGAATGAGATAAGGATACCTTGAGCAGAGCCTGATAATAACTTTCCTTACTGTCTATGATGGCATTTTCATCTAGCTACATGTTCAAAAAGCTGCAAGAAGATTCCTGTCACATGCATTGTTCTGAGTATGCTTTAAAAAATGTGATGTCTTCTATTCACTAGTAAACATTGTGAGAGAAAAACAAAAATGAAGACAGATTTATTGTGACTCAAAACTTCAGTGCTTCTAGTACTCACAATCTCTCTGTTTATGCTTGTGCCTTTAGGAGAAGACACGGTTCAGTAGAAAGACTCAAGATTTAGAGCTATTAAGATTCAAACTGCCCACTTTATCAGGCTTTTGTGAGGAAAGTGTTTAGTAGACCATTAAGTGTAATATAAATGCAAATTGTTATTGTTATTTCAGATCAAACTCAGTTTCTCCTTTTTGTCAGCAGCCAAAGGGCCAAGTCTAGGCCTGGAATTCCCTAGGTTGTTGCCTGTGTTGCCTGTGTTATAGGTCAGTATGTGAAATACGTCTCTCTGCCTTCTGATCATAATTTTATATTCAGATGAAATCTAAAACTTACATGAAAATGAATATTGCTGTGTAGACCTGTTCTGATTCTGCCCCTGCTTCACTAGATGACTGGAGAAATTTTCCACTTTTCTTATGTCTCATTTTCATAACTGCTTAAATGTCTCATTAGTGTTAGCATAAAAATACTTACGTAATTAAGATAGACTGATTCTCCCTATCTGAAAGATAAAAGAAAGCGAGAGATGTTAAGTAAGTGCATAATCCACATGTACTAACAACCTGGCAATCAGACATTTTGACTGCCAATAGAATGATGTATTGGTTCTCAGCGTCAGTATTTGAATATCTAAACTTGGGAGCACTTACTCCTTTGATTTGTTCTCCTAGTTAGGGATGGGAACCTGTGGCCTTCTAGGTCCTCAGGTGTGGTCCTTTAACTGAATCCAAACTTCCCAGAACCAATTCATCAAAGGACTGCACCTGAGGACCTAAAGGGTCATAGGTTCACCACTTCTGGATTAGATGGTCACTGAGATCCCCTTCCAACTCAAAAATTCTGCCATTCTATAATCCTATTAACTTAATTGAAGATACTAATCTGACCTCTTGCTTATGAATATTACAGGTTTTTGGAGAGAACTTAAATTATCTTCTTTTTTTTAATGAATGGAAGCCTAAGATATAATTAATTTTACTCCTACCCTCTCACAAATGTACCAATATACAAAGAAAAGCTCTATATTTTAAAAGCAAAATCCTTTACTACCTGAATGTAGGTATGTGAACCTTTATCTCAAAATCTCCCATGTTTGTGATGAGAAAAGCATAAAGCAGTTATCTTCTTAAGCCAAAAAAGAGCTCATTTTAGTTTAATTATGTGTTATCATATATTAGGTCATCAGCATTATTCCCTAGTTGTCACTTGCCGGCTTAAATTACAGTCCCCTGTTAATATGGAAAGTCAGGAACACAGGAAGACCCTAGGAGTTAGAACTAGAAAAGTCCTTAGAGATAATCTTGTTCAACCTCTTTACTTTATTGATGAAAAAAATAAAGCCTAGAGAGAAGTGATTCTCCCAAAGTCACACAGCTAGAACTGTAGACAAATGACAGAACTAAGATTTGAATCCCGGACTCTGACTTAAAATCCAGGGTTCTTTCTATTACATGTCCCTCACTAATTAGATGACAAGATATCAAATCACATTTGAGCTAGTTAGTTTAATTGCTGGTGCTCAGCAAAAGGTGGTGCTAATTTGTAAGACTAAGGCTGGGAATTTTATCTCCATGTAGACCAATTAGCTTCCCAGAGGAAGAGGGAAGAAATTCTATTTCCTAGTCACAGACTATACCCCCAAGCCCAATCTATCATCTCACAAATTTATCTTTAGTCAAAAGCAAGATTGAATGAGAGGTAATGGATGGATCAGTACTTCCAGAAAGCAATTCAAAGTTTATGCCCTTTTGAAAGTAGGTCAGTGATGTATCATCTTCATAATGTAATATGACACTTTAAGAGCTCTTATAATTTATAAAAATTGATGACAAATAAGTAATCTGGGCTCTTAAGAGATTTGGCTTAAATAATAACATTCTGATTCTACTCTAATTTCTTACTCTGAATCCCACTGTTTAAATTTCTTTGCATAGGACAGATAATTTTAAAGAGACATTATAAATAAAAGTCTCAGATACCTACCATGCAGTAATTGATGACATAACTAATTTTACAAAGAACTGAATCACTCACCAGTTAACATGAACTGATAGGCATTGTCAGAGATGGAGAAGATGTGAGGAGGAGCCTCTTGACGCTTTTTGCCCCTGTAGGCAGTCACCACTTCTGCATTATACACTGGCAGCCACTTGTAGGGGTTGACAGTGACACAGAAGAGGCCTGAATAGGTCTGCATGAAAAAACGACAACAAATGAAGTAACTAAGTAAAACGAAAATTTTCAAGGAGATAACTGAAAAGGATCTCTTGAAAATTTCCTCACGTAGATCATCCAGGCTGCATAACGCTCTTTGAGGTTATACAGTACGGCAGGCTCATGCAAGTGGGTCATCATGGCCATGTCCTCAATCTTGTCATATTTGGGAGGGTTCATGGGATACACCTGATCATCTTTAACAGTCACGGTCTATTAGGGAAAATAGAAAAGCAAGCATGAAATAAAGGAAAAAGATACAAAACAGATGGGATAAACTACAGACAGCTCACTTACAGCTCCTGCTTCTGTCTTCGCTGTCACCTTTCCAGATTCCCGACTCTGAACAACAGCCTTTACAAATGATTCTTTAGGATCCACCACAAAGACAGATGACTTAGCATCAAAAGGCTTGTTCTGGGCCTCGATTCTTTCCTTTTCAGACTTCCTGAGGTAAGGGGCCGCCTCACCAAAGATGGCCATTTCAGCATCCGAACTCATGGTTGCGGATTATTTGGGGCTCCACAGAAGAAGACTTTAAGAGGAGGAAAAAAATGATAGGACAGTGAAAATTCAGGATTTGGACTTTATTCTCTTACTGATTTATCTCTAAGCATAATGTTGTTCATGTGTAATCCCCTGGCTTTGTTTCAGGTGAAATGTTAATCCCAGGTGCCATTTGCTAGTGCGGTCATAAACCAGTCATGCCTTTGGAATGAGACAGTGAATTTTGGCTCACCTACTGTGACATTTTTAAATGGTTTTCCCTGTCTCATTTGTCACAGCATCACTTTATAACTATGGTTGCATGGGGTGCTGCAGTTTGGGAGCAGCTGCTTTTCTAGGAGCTTATATATATATACATACATATATATATATATATATATATATGTATGTATATATATATATACATATATATATACCCCAAGATATTTCTCTAAGCTATCTTTCTCTAGCATTTTCGTGTATACATGTGTTCCCTGGTAGACTGTAGGCTTCTTGAAGGCAGGGGCTACACTTTTCACTTCCTATGTGTATTCCATGGCTCCTAGCACAGTGCTAGTTACATAGTATGCTCTCAGTATATACTTTGTGAACTGAAAATAGAAAAAATGAAAATAATAGCAATTATTTTTGTAATAAATGAAAGCTCTTTCAGTAAAATAACTGATTTGTTAAAGATTATGTTGTTTAAAGAATGATTGCTATGGTTTTTTCATTGTTTAGAAAACTTTTTATTAAATAATTTTCTCATGTTTGTATAACTCACTTTTACATAGCACATTATGCTTTTTAAAGCATTTGTCTCACAATCTTGTGAAGCAATATGTTTAGAATATATATGTAAACATATGTATACATACAAATATATATTAGGCATTTTTATTATATATATTAGACTACATGTTTCCATTTAATTCTAAATATATGATCCTGAGGTCTAAGGTAGAATGTTATATGTTTAAGGGAAAGATCCAGGCAAAGCTTTCTAGGAAAATTTGAGAAGGGAGAGAAAGAAACAAGAGGTCAGAAAGGTGGTTGGTAGTGGTGGTTGTTTTTTTAATGTGAGTGTTATCATCACCATGCTATAGATGTGAAAACAAGCTCAGAGAAACTTAAATGACTTGACCAAGGTGACACAGCCAATAGGTTTGGGAACCCAGATTTGTACCTCAAGCTTTGACTCCAATAACAGCATACTTTCTGCTGGTCTCCATTCCCTATTCTTTATATGTCTTTTCTACTTTCTTTGTTCCAGTTTTTGCTTTTCTGCTGTTGCTTTGAGTGTCCCTATTTTCCCAAAAAGCTTCTTCTCCCTTTCAACTTTAAATGCCATTCATCAATTCTTTTTTGACATTGCTACAGAGTATTTTGTAATAACAGGAATGTAATATTGCTATTTTTGAGAATACTTTTCTTAAGGATTTGATAATGTTATCCCATTGATGCTAAACAGACTACTGTGAGGATGATAACAGAATTAAAATGGTTTGTCACCTACATTAGCTTAAACAAACATGTTTAGCTCTACTTTACTGGTAGAGAATAAAGAAACAAGTTTAATTTATATTTTGCAAAGCCACTGGAGAGAATTCAACATTGTATACTCATCTACTAGACTTCATCTCTAGAAATTTAATTTCAAATGCATTTTAACATAAGACACTTTTTACTAAAACTGTATAAAATGCCAGTTATATGTGCACTTCCTCTACAAGTAAAGTATAACATTCCAGAATACAGCAATTTCCTGCTCATTGTAATTTGATCATCAAAAGAATATTGTATCAAATATTGCCCTCATGATAGAAGCAAAAATGCATGTCTAGATAAGACATATGAAAAAATGTTTGCTTGTGGAGCAAAATTTTGAATTTGTTGAGAAACCCTTTCAGAAGCTCCAGTTGCCTCTTCATGTTATAACTACTGCATATTCATGGTAAAAATCTATATGTTTAGATGCAACAGCATCAGGCACTAAAGGATGCAGAGGTAAATGATTTAACTATAGGTTGCCCCCCTTACATTCCACTGCAGGGGATCCCACTGCTCATTTCCACATATGTAGAATGGGGATAATAAAATTCACGTTAAAAAATCCAGTTTCTCTGAACCCAGGGAATAGAAATAAGATCTTACCTTTTGTTTTACAGATGAACAAGATGCAAGCTTGAAGGAGGTCAGAACTGTGAGAGAAAGAATAAGTTCCTTCTGATTGACTTATTCAGGCTCCAGCAATAGCCTAGCTTTAAAATATGAACCTTTGAAAATTACTGGGAACATTAAAATGCCTAATTAAAATCCCTACAGATCAAGTTGATATTGTACTGAAAGGACTGCCAGAAGCAGCAGGACCAAGGATGAGTGGCATGCAAGTGGACAGCCAGACATGCTTTCCCTGATTCCCATCCCTTGCAGACAGAGAACTCACAGAGAACTCAGAGATCCTCAGACACACCTACCTTGAAGCTTTATGTGGAAGGACAAGTCATTCTCATTCCACAAGGCACTTTTATAGGATCAAATATGGAAAACATGTGGCCTCCTCCTCTTTCTTAAGTCAAAACATTGTTGGCAAAACTTTTTTTGGCAATCTAGTCTCCCAGCATAGTTCTTCTTCATGTAAAGGCATTTGGATATAATTAGAAATATTTTATCCCGTATTAGTGAGTATGTGAATCAATCTCCTATAAATAATTCGGGAAGGGAGCGATCTGAAAGTGATCTGAGAGAGCGTGTCATGATAATGTAGGTGTCGTCTGAGAGAGCTTGCTCAGGGGTTAAGGTCTCTGCATTTTGTTGCCTGCTGGACTCAACTCACTGTGTTGTCTTTTTCAGACTCCAAAACTTTCTAAAGAATTGCAAATCCATATTTTGGGGAAAGTTCTTTACTGGTTAAAACAAATGATTTTTTTCCATGAAGGCAGATTTATTTATTTATTTATTTGTTGCTTTTTCATAAGATCCATAGACGTTGAAGTGAAAAAAATTAGTTAGGATGATCTCACTTTTTTACTGCCTACTCGTGAGTCTGTCCCCCCCCTCCCTCCCCCCGACTCCTTTGAGACAAAAGTTGCTTAATCCTGTTTAACCATTTCATTCCTATTTGCCAGCTTTCTTTAGAGTCACTTTGGATGCCTGCATGGCTCTCCAAGTAAAAAGAAGAACCAATTGTTCTTTGCTTCTCCTCACCTAAGGAGCTTGAAAAATCTGACTTCTATAAGCCCTCAGTTAGAAATTTCCTTTTGGTATTTCTTTGTTGAAGTATAAAATGTCCGCGATTCTCCCCCCCCCCCCCCCATCCTCCTGCACCAAATGACGTGCTTTCTTTCTTTTACTGCTACTGTGCTTAAATATATTGCTTATGTATTTCTTTTATATGTAATTGATATTTATATGGAAGTTTTAAAATATTTGTCATATTGTTGATGCACCTGTTATAACTGTTCATGTTAGTATTGTCTGTCTAAAGTGGGAACCACATCTGTTTAATTTGATTAGAGCAGAATGTCATGTAATTGCTTAATGTGTGTCTTGGTTGATGTGGAGAATATCAGATGACAAATATACCTCTTTTGATTTTTTTGGTAACCTCCAAGATCACCTAAACTCACTTTGCATCAGGCTGATAGACTGAGAGCATGCATTTTAAAGTAAATTGTTTAATCAGGACTGGAACAATTATCAGAAGATAAGGATCTGTTTCAATACTCCTACTTAGGCATGGGAAAAGGCATAGTATATATAAGAGCCAGCATTTATATGGTGCTTTAAAGTTTGTAAAGTGCTTTATAAATATTATCCAATTTTATCCTCACAAAAGGCCTAAGGAAGTAGGTGCTATTATCTCCATTTTACAGGTGAGAAAACTGATTAAGTGACTTGTTTTGGGTTGTACACCTAGGAAGTGTCTGAGGTAGGATTTGAACTCAAATCTTCCTGATTTCAGGTCTAGTGTTTTTATCTACTGTGCCACCTAGTTAACATAATTACAGTAACTGGACTGAAATTTGGTCAGGGAGATCAGATAGAAAACAGAGTTTTGTGCAGCATCTGGATCTCTCCTCTAACATCATCTTCTGTTTTCTTCCATCTCTGCCACAGGTAGAGATCTTCTTTCAGCTTCCCTCATTTTATCTCAATAGCCATTAATTAGCTGCACTGTTGCTGTACTCCCCTTTTATGTCAGGTGCTACCATGATTGTTTCTTTGCTTCATAGTTCTTCACCCTTCTGTAAAGTCTCCACACATCAAAGAAAGTCGATGTTTCATGACACAATCACTCTGTGTACAGGCACACAGCCTCATAAGAAATGAAGTTCTTATGCCCAAAGGGCTATAAATAATTGCATACCCTTTGACCCAGCAATACCACTGTTGGGATTATATCCCAAAGAGATTACAGAAGTGGGAAAAGGTCCCATATGTGCAAAAATATTT
>JAQQSV010004735.1:0-14745 GCA_028646515.1 Pseudochirops corinnae | reverse complement strand
TCAGTGTTACACGGGGGAGTTTTTTTGAATGAAAGAAAGAAGCCACAGCAGTTGGAATATGCCTATTTTATTAACATCATGCTTTAATAAATAACTGGCTACATCTAATAAAATTAAGCCTCTGTTTACAACAGCCCCAAATATTCCATTTTCCCCATTTTGCAGACATTTAGTGTAAAACGGTGAATGAAATGCTGACCCTGAGCTATCAAGTACTTATGCTTCAATATAAAAATAGAGAATTATTCTCACATGACCGAAGGCATGCACAATGACCAACAAACCTCTTTCTGGGTTCTAGATTCTGTATCATTGGTTAGGTTCCTAAAGGGTGTCAAAAACTGGAAGAGACTTGCAAATCATTTTTAGTCTTTGTGCGGACTTGCTAACTACTTTGAAGGTAATGTGTTATGTCTTTCATATTCTTATGAGATGCCACATGGCCTTCACTCCGATTTAGGGATAAGAAGAAAGGATTCTTCTGGAGCCAAGGCTGTGATTATTCTCTTGAGGAGCCAAGAGAAAGAAGAGCCTTTCCCAAGATGCCCTAAGGACTTCAGATCACCTGTGAGGTGTGGTCTATAGGCTCTACTTATTCTCCAGAACTGGGCACTAAGGTCATGCTAAAATGGTTTCAGATTTGTTGGCTGCAACATGGCTGCTGTACCGTACCACTGGCTTATTAATCAGAGGGCCAGGGCAGTGTAGAGGGGAGGGAAACCCTCAAATAAGCCACCTTACAATCTCTGAGGATGATGATCTCTCAATGAAATTCATACAAGCATTTGCAACTGAATGCTGACTGCTGCTGTCCCCGATTCCATGCTGCTTCAAGGCCAAGGTTGTAGGCTCCATATCAGAGAGATAGCCTTACCTTATTCCCCCATCCTGCACTAGGATAGGGAGCTTCTCCCTTAACGCTACTAGCCATATATAAAAGCCATGCCCCTGGTCTGGAGGAAGATGGAGAGAGACTGAGCCTGTGGCAAGGCCATCTGTCCTCTAGCACTCACAGTGGCCAGGGGTTCTATGAGGCCACATGTTGGTGTATAAAAAGATCTGAGCTTTAGACCCACCGGACATACTGAATGCCTTAAGCTTTTTGGAGGAACTATCCAGAACTGTGAAGAGAACTATCTCGATCCTTCCACCCTCATCTGAAAATTGTTTTATTTACTTCTCTGTGCACTGACCTCCCCTAAAGCCCCCAGCTGATTGTAAACTCCTTAAGGGCAGGGGCTGGTTCACTTTTGCCTGGTATCTTCAGTGTCTGGCACAGCATCTGGCACTAATAGGTGCTTAGTAAATGCTTGTTGAATTGAATTGAGATCAAATGGGGAAAACTTCAGTGAGTTTCACTTTAATTACAAGAGATTTCAGGGAGTGGCCCACAGATCTTAGCTTATGCAAAACTGGGACTCAGCAGCCTCTTCCAATAACCAGCTATAAATGAAGTCTATATAACCTGTTCCTGGCATTAATGCTTTATACAATCGGGCATATGGCTCCCTAGCCAATTATGCCTTCACATTTGGCTCTACTGTATAATAGAAAACAAATTACCTTCCACTTCTCTCCAGATAAAGCAACTACCATAATGTGGCTAAATGGAAATGTTGCTGTGTAAAACATCTTTCTGCTGGCCGGGTGGTTTTTTTGTTTTGTTTCATTCTGAATATGTTAAGTAAAACCTGCCCCTGTACTGAGAATGCAGATTTCCAAAAGGCAGGCTTGTCTTATGCCAAGAGGGGACCCTGGTTTTCTTTTAAGAAACACAGTGAGATCTTAAATGGAAAGAAAGGGAAGAAAAAAAGAAGCAAACGACCCCACAAACAAAACAAAAAACCGATAGAGTGATTCAAACAAACGCACAGCTAGCTACAGCTTGGTATATACACTTTGTCAGCCACATTGAACAATGCTTCTTGGGTGGGCAGGACTGACTCTGAGTCTAAGTCCTCCTTTCACCCGCCCAAAACAGTGAATGAAAAAACCAGGTTGCCATTTTAATTAAATCAATGGCCATAAAAGTAAAAACTGTACACGGTTGTCCATTAATTTAAAAAGCCAAGTCACTAGGATGGCATAAAAAGTGAAAACTGGCATGCCTTTTAGCATGGGTAGTGAAAGTCTGTTGTTCAAAGTGGTTGAATTATCTCCATTGTCTTTGCATAGCCAAGAACAAGAGGCAAAGGGCCTGGGCAGCATGTGACCAGCAAATGGTGCTGGCAGCTGAGTTTTCGACCGCATTTTTACCATTAACCACTGTTTTCCCCACACCGTCAGTCACGTTGAACTCAAACTCTGAAGGGCACTGCTGATATTCACAGCCGCTACCACTGCCTTCACCACTGCTTTCGTCACCTGGGAGGAACAAAATATACAGGTCTGTTGGGGTTTCTCTTCACCATGAAAGGCGTCCACCAGTAACCCATGACCAAAGCAACCTACTAATATCAATGAAGTCCACATCATTCCCATTGTAGGCATTCTTCATTTTGCTGGTCATTATCTGGAGAGACATGATTTGGCGGCGGATCACCATGTCTGGTTTGGTGATATCAACTTCGACCTCAGGATTATTTCCCTGGTTGGCTAATCCATTTCCAGTTACTGCTAAGAGATACCTAAAACGAAAGTTAATCCCAATTGAGAGAAACAGTAAAGTATGTCCATATGATCAAGTCATATTAAGCCTATTGATAACTATCAACTTGTACCTGCATTTTCTCTTTCAAAAATCTTCCCCCTGCCCCCAAAACAAAACTGAAAAAATATTCTATATGTACATATATACATAAAAATGTGTGTGTATTGTATATATATGTATGTATAATCAGAACACAGAAATCTGATTATCTACATTAACATTTATATAGACTCTTTTAAGGTTTCTGATGTATATTTCTTCAACCATATTAAGTAGTTAGTGCAAATATTATCTCCATTTCACAGAGGGGGCTTAAAAGGTTAAAAGAATTTCCCAGGGCTATATAACTAGTGAATATGGAAACCAGGATGAAAATTCAGGTCTCTCTTGACTCTGAGCTCACCCAGTACCCTTTCAGTTATCACAGTGCCTACCTTCTGTAGCCTGATTTTAAGGTATGCCCCCTTTGCACACTGTACATTCCAGCCCACCTCAACAGAAAACTCACTGTTCCCAGATCCTGTGTCTTGATCCCGCCATGCATTTGCATAGGCCAAACCCTATGGAATGGATTCCCCATAGACATGCCTGTCTATTGGAAGGACCTCCAACACCCAGCTCAGGTTCTGTCTCTTCATGAATCCTTCTCTAATCTCCTCCAAACTGATGTTATTTGCGCCTTGCTTGAATTTCTCATCCCTTCTTCTTGACGCCTTCCTCCCAAAGAAAACCGAATTTGTGGACAAATCTTACCCCTCCCCCTTCTCCATTAGAATGTGAGCTCCTTGAGGTCAGTGACATGTTATATTCCTTTGCCTGTCTTCCTCTAGCATCTAAATGCAGGGTCCTGAACACAGCAGTGTCTTAACAAACTTAAGTTGAATTGAACTTGCTGCCTTTGCTCTTAAATACAGATACCAACCAATAGGCACTTAACTAACTGTGGAACTATGGGCAAGTGGCTTCACTGATCTGAGCCACATTTTCCCCATCTGTAAAATGAGGGAAATAATACCTGCCTGTACCTAACGTGGGGAAAATACTCTGGATGTACTTTTGTTCTGCTGGTTTTTTCAGTCACATTGGACTCTTAATGACCTCCTTGTGGGGTTTTCTTAGCAGAGAGACTGGGATGGTTGGCCATTTCCTTCTCCAGCTCATTTTACAGATGAGGAAACTGAGGAATACAGGGTTAAGTATACTTACAAGTGCTGTAGACACGGGAACCATTATTATGACTACTTCCAGGGATGGCTTCAGAGTTCTTCTACCTGTTACCTGGCCAAATCCCTCCCCCAAACACCCCCCAAAACAAAAGCTGGGCCACTGTGTGTGCCCATCCCAACCTGCTCTTTGCATTTCCATTCCAGCATTCGTCCTCACTGATATGCTCAGGTGCCATCTTCTCATCGTTACACATGGTGCTTGGGAGGGAGGACCAGAACTTTTTGGCCTGTTTTAATTTCTCCTTGACATCTGTAACCTGGTAAAAACAAGCCCTAGTGTGAATCACAACACCACCTTCTCCTCCTCCTAATACCATATGGGAAAAAACACCCCTGAAGAAAATCAAATCCAACCCAACCTTAGGCTGGGTGAATATCATAGAGGAAATAACTATCATGTTGGAGCTTTCATTAGCACCCCAGGGATGTAGGGGCCAAGTGAAACACGCTATGATTGCCAGCATCAGCTAGGGAAAAGAAAGAAAGAAGGAGGGAGGAATGGAGGTATGGAGGAAGGGAAGGAAGGAAGGAAGGAAGGAAGGAAGGAAGGAAGGAACAAAGGAACTGTTACTGGTGGACAATTAAACTGACCTCAGGGTAGCAATTTCAGCTTTGTTGCTGTTGGGTAGCTATGGTCACTTGGACCAGTTTATTGGATAAAATGTAGAGCTGGAAGGAAGCTCAGTAGTGGTTGGAGCACTGGACTTGTGGAAGGACCTGGAGAAGACTGGAGGGGATAGGGAGACAGGGACATGCTAGCTGTCCAAGTATTTGAAGGGATTTCAGAAAGAAGTGTGATCAGACTTATTTTGCTTGCCCCAGAGGGTAAAAGATACAAAGGGGCATGTTTGAAGTTAGCTATAAGGAAAATCTTAACAAGAACTGTCCACAGGAAGAATGGGCTGATTTGGGAGGTAGTAGCTTCTTCCTTACTGGATGTTGTTAATCAAATGCTGGGCAACCATTTTAGTGAGAGGGAGGCCATAGAGGAGATTTCTATTCAGCCTTTTCAGGTATTAGATTAAGTTTCCCTGCTGTGGACCAAAGTCCCCATGGGTCTCAGTGGTGGTGAGTCTGAGTCTTCCTGCCCTGCGCATCTTGTTTACTGTGGCTAGATACTTGGCATCTCTCCTGGTGGAAGGACCAGTCTTCTGGTAAAGATTAAATCTATAGTGACAAAGCCATTGAGATATATCTTGGCCTCTATTTCTGATCTGGAGATCATCTGAGCCTGTATCCCCAGGGCCAGGTTTGAGAGTTCCTGACACATGACACTGGGAGTTTGAAGACATTATTAAGTCTGCCACATCAAAGTTTCCCCTATGACTTTTAAAATGAGATAGGAACAGTAAGAAGAAGCTGCCTCTTTGACCCTGATGCTCCCACACAATTTCCTGAAAACATCTGCTTGCTTCTTAAGCTTGCAGAACAAATAATCTGCTGAGCTTACTACCTACTACTACCAGCTTACTATTTACTATATATCCATTTTCATCTACCTCATGGATACCCAGCTGGCAAACTCCTACTCACCAGTCTGTCCAAGCTTGTGCCAGCAGCTGTGGTGGGTCGTTCCTCTGGATTATATGGCCGAAAGCGGGCACTGAAGCCACTTTCAGGAACAGAACGAGAGGATCTGCCTGCTGGGAGGGCCTTGGGGAGTCCACAACCTTGGAAAACCTGCATCAGATGGATTATAGTGGTGTTAGGAGAGGGGACAAAGTCTCCTGAGAAACGTGCAAACCATCTCCCCATCATCTGGGCATCCATCCTGGCCTTGTTACCTTCTGAGACACCTGCACGCTATTTTCCTGCATGTTCATGATCGCATCAGAAATCTTCACATCAATTGGATCCATGACTGACTCGATGTTAAAGGGCCCCTCAAGCCTCTCTGCCACCATCAACATAGCATCTAGGCAGAGAACAGAACACGGGACAATGTAAAAAAAATCAGCACTGTAGGCCTCTGGCAACCAATCTAGATTTTAAAATAATGTGTGTGAGATGATATATTATATATATAATTACTATCTCTCTTTTCTGGAAAAGAAGTACTCACACGCTGTACTTTATTCAGTTATGCTTTCACATTCTTTCCATGGTACCAAATAAGTATATCATATCTCTTCAAATGCTCATGTTTCTTCAAGACGGCTCACTCTCTAAAGGGGAGACATGGCCAAAAGAACACTTGGTTCTCCCCCATCAAGGCCACCCACGATTGGGCATCTTCCAACTGCTGTCACGTTAAGAAGTTGCCAGGAACCACAGGGCTGACAGACCAAGGGCCATGGCCTGATATGAGACATAGCAGCTGATCCCCACAATTCCCTGACATGCTTGTTGGACCTTGGAGGTACAGACACTCATTCTAATTGCAAGGCTCAGAAACATCAAAGGCTGGACGGTGGGACCTGGGACCCATGAACTCTGCAGGGGTTTGACTTGTGAAATGCTAGGAAGCACTGGCTGAGTATGGGGAAGGTGTAGAAATCAAAGTCAGACTGGAAGGTCTCCTTGAAATTTTTAAAAAAGGAAAAAAAGTAATTTCTGTTCCCAGTGGGGGGGGGGGGAAGTTCATGAGCTTTAAAGGTTTACAAAAACCCATTCCTTTGCTCCTTAGTGTCAGGGCTGGTTATTTCTTTTTTGTTTTTGTATCCCTGGTGCCTGGCATAGTACCTTGAAGAAGGAGAGGGCTTTCTAACAGCTATTTGTTGGACTAAATGCCTTGTAACAACCCTTTGATACAGATGGCACAAGTGTCATCATCCCCATTTTACAGATGAGTAGACAGGCTTGGAGGTGAAAACTGACTTGCCCATGGTCACATAAATACTGAGTGTCAGAGCTGGGACATGAACCTGGGTCTTAGAGTTATTGGGCTACTCGCCCTCCTTCTACTGTACTGAGTCTCATTTCCTCATGCCTGAAATAAGGGATAGGGACTGAACCTAGGATTTCATTGCTATAGGGAATTCTTACATGAGGAATCTCTCTACTTGTGAAAGCTGGCATTATCTCTGCAGCTTATACTCTTGAGAAAGCTGCCTAACATGGTAAGAAGTTAAGTGACTTCCCTAAGGTCACACAGCCAGTGTGTCACAGACAGGACCTGAACTCAGGGCTTCTAGCTTTCTTTCCTCTAAGGCATGCTCTCTCTACTTGGAACGATCTTCAAGTAAAAAGTCAACCCAATTCAACCCCCATAGCCTGTGCTCTTTGATTCTGTCTTCAAATAAAATGGATACTGGGCACAAAATGGGTTAAAAGCTAGTCTCCCCTTGGACAATCATACCACGTGCCTCAATTTCACACCATCAAAACTACTAATCCTTCCTCTCACCTTCTTGCTTGCCTTGGATTTCTGTAGGGGCCTACTAAACTAGTTGGATACAGCACCCATTCTGCAGAGGTGGAAGAATGACCATCACTGCGTCAGGAAGTCATGAGTCCTTGGTTCTCCCTGCTTTGTCAATTACTCGTTGTAATCCTTGAGCAAATGATCTTACCTCTTAGTAATTCTCATTTTACAGATAAGGAAACTAAGGAAACTATCTTACAAGGTTGTTAGGTCAGAGGATCTCAGAACACTCCAAGAGACTAAACCCCACCTCTGCAGTTTTACAGATGGGAAACCTGGGACCCAGAGACAGGAAAGAGATTTGCCCAAGGTCACATGGCTAATACATGACAGAGCTGGGATGCAAACCCATGTTCCCTGACTCAACAGTCCAGTATTCTTCACTACACTGCCTTTCTGTTAAGAGAATCAGTAAGAAAATGGAGACAAACGCATTTTATAACCATCAACCACTATGGGAAAAGGAGCTAATGCCAGGAATAGAAACAGCAGAGCCAAGTGGTAGAAATCGGAGAGGGGGATGGTGGCAAATGTATGTTTTAAAAAAATTCTCTCCTCACAAAGCCGTTCTAATGCATGTCAAGCTACATGGGATTGATCCAAAGAGCTCTGGTCCACCTCCTATCCCTAATGAATAACCAAAATGCCTGTATTCCTAATATGTCATTGATCATAGGGTAAGAGATCTAGAACAGGAAGGATCCTTAGAGGCCATCTAGTCCAATCTCAAGGCCGCAGGTTCCCCACCCTGGCCTAGTTGAAGCTCATACATGGAGTCCCAGATTTAGAGACCTCAGAAGTCATCTAGTACAATTGCCTTATTTTATAGAGAAGGGGATGCTTAGACCCAGAGACACCAAAGAGTAGAGCTAGAATTTGAACCCTGTTCCTCTGACTCCAACTCTAGTACTCCTTCCCCCATACCACTCATCAGGTACTTCAGAGTCTTCCCTTGAAAGGCACCTCTAAGTAAATCCAGGTCACTACTTAACCAACTTAAGTTGAAACATGCTTACTCATCCAAAATTACCCCTGGAATATGCATGATACCACATTCACCCATCACCCTTCTTCAGTTCCACCCTAGAAGAAATTCTCCATGTGGCATCCTGATGGATGGCTCTTGTCAGCTAACCTGGAATTCAGAGGTCAGAAAGGGTGGATTTCCAGGAACTGCATTTTTTTAAAGAGGCGATAACAAAAGAGAATTTCAGCTTGTATTACTGAGGACTCCCATAAAGTGATAGTCCACATGGAAGGAAAGATTGCTTGTTGTGAATCTGCCACTGCCTTGGAAGACAGAAAAATGCCTTTGATATGCCAGCAAAGGTGACTTTTGTAAACAAGTGGAGTACAACCAAAACAAGTTCCTCATTGTCAGGGTGCTGGGGCTTTCCCATCCATAAAGATCCCAGCAGAGCTGAGAAGTCATCACTGCCTTTAAAGAAAAATATGACCAATAGACAGACAGGCAAATGTACAAAATATGTCTTAAAAATCCAGAAACTATACTCCACCTAATTTTGTCCTCATTCCCCTAGAGGCAAGGAACCCCTGCTGTCTCCCCGCCCCCCCCAATCCCTGATCACGGATGTGTTTGTGAAAAGTAACACCAACAAACCCCAATTCTTCTGGCTGCTTGGAGTCTTTATAAGCTCAGGGCTGGCCAGGCCATACACAAGAGCATGGGAATGTAGGGCAAAGGGGGGCTGCCTTTGTTGCTGCCGGTGCCATAGCATTGCATGGATCACAGCTAAGGAATGCAGGGCCCTGTTTTGGCTGAGAGAGAGAGAGAGAGAGAGAGAGAAAGGAAGAAGGAGGAGGAGGAGAGCACAGGCACTGGCTTCTAGCTGAATTGCCAAAACTGGCCATAAAATGCCCAGGGGGCTGATCACAGGCACTCAATGATAGTTCACAAATGCAGGCAGCAGCTATGGCCAAGTGGGTGCCAGCAAAAGTAGAATGAGAGTTTTTAAGGAAAAAAACACTTATTTGGGCTTGAGGGTTTAAAAAAAGTAATTATTATTATTTGCGGGATATCTGACTGGCTCCTGCCTCCTGCTAGCATTTGGCTGGTGTTCCTGCCAGCAATCTTAACAGTAAATTCCCTCTGGCAGCAACATTTGACATTAATAAGGCTGGCTATAATTTAAGATAATGTTAACACAGCTCTAGTATGTGGCAAAGAAGTTGCACCTAAGTGTAATTTACAATTTTCTTGAAACTGACTCTTTTTGAGGGACTGGGGGGGAGGACACAGAAGGAGAAGGGTTGGATTGGGTTGTTTTTAAACTACAGCATGCCAACTGATCTCTTATTAAAAATGACCACAAGGTCACAGAATCATAGATTTGGAGCTTGGAGGGCCCTTGGAGGTCTGGTCAATCAGTTGCTTCATTTTCCATATAAAGAATTAAAACACTTAGAGATGAAGTGATTTGACCAAGGCCACACAGTAAACAGCAGGGAGTAGCATTTGAACTCAGGTCTTTGGACTGCAAAAGTCTAAGCTCTTACCACTGCACCACACTGGTTCAGGTGACAAGGTCTCGAGTTAGGAAAGGCCCTTGGAGAGTCCTGAATCCAACCTCTTCATCTGACAGAGGAAACCAAGGCCCGGAGACACAAAGTAATTGGCCCAGGGTCAGATTGGTTGGAATTCCAGCAAAGTTGCCTTCAGACCCAGACCCTGCCCCTCCATGGCCAATGCTCTTTCTACTATGCCAGTCTGATTCTCTGGTTTGGTTTTTTTTTAAGTTGTTAAGTATTTAACACTTTCTCTTTGCTACCACTGCAGGGTAGTAGAGGTGGGCCTAAGATTTAGTTTTGCTCTGCTTGGCCCCCAAAGGGCAGAATTGGGAGCTCTGGGTAAATGACATAGAAAAGTAGATGAAGGTTTGTTGTCGGGAATACCATCCTCTCAACTGGAGCTGTCCAAAAGTAGAAAGGGCTGCCTTGGGGTACAGTGTAGTACTTGGACAATTTCAATGCTTTCTCGGAGGACTTCCAGCCCTGAGATTGTGATAATAAAGAAATGTGGCTGTAGTCAATGATTTTCTAACTGGTTTTCAAAACTAAGCAGGAATTGAAACCAAATCCTTTCTCAGAGAGATAACTTTATGAATGGGGAATAATCAATATATTAGATGTTAGAGCCCATATGGACAAACTGGCTTGCTAATCTGGAGATAAGCTGGTTTCTTCTTAGGTGGGAGGTGGGAGGCCTTTACCTCGTTTCATCAGCATGGGGAAGTGCCAGCGTGGTGACTTGGTCTATGCAGGTTGGCAACTTATTTGTAACATATGTTTTAGATAGGTGCCAGGGGCAGGGGGGGGGGGCGGATAGGAAGTTAAGTGGGCTGCCCATGCTTACACAGCTAGGGAGAGAGAGAGTCAGACAGTCAGAGTCAGAGAGATGGAGAGAGACAGGACTTAAATCCAGGTCTTCCTGCCTTCAAGGCTGGCCTCATATGCCTGATGTTGCACTGCCTTGTAAACATTATGAATCCCATATCACAATCACCATGTGTGATTTTCTTTTTGTCTTTGCTTCTGATTTCCTTGCCGTGAAACACTCATATCCCTCCAAATATATAGATCAGTAACTGGTCCGGAACTGATGGTCTCAGAAAGGCAGTGTACTAAAGAGCAACAAGTATCCATAATCACACATGGGCCACCGAGGCTTACCCAGCTCCCTCCTTTGCCCCCCAAGATAAATCATGCTATAGGCATTTACTTAGCTCTATGGCTGTGAGTCCATTAACTTCTCTGAGCCTTCATTTCCTCATCTGTAAAATGGGAGAAATAATAGCATCCAGCTCTTTTATTAGCTTTGTGACTGTGGGCCAGTCAGTGAAACTCTAGGAGCCTCAGTTTCTTCCTTTGTAAAAACAGCCCATTGTCAGGCTCCACTGAGCTAAATCCTGTAAAGTGCTAGAAAAATGTGAGCTAGTATGAGTCTGTTCTCATTCTTCTCATTCTGGGGGGATGGATTTCAGGTAGAAAAAGCCCTAGGATGAGTTGCTAATCTGCTTTTTTGATGGGGAGCTAAGGGGAGGAGCGTGTAAGGGAAGCTCTAGCCCAGGGTCCGTTCCATGCAACTTGGAAAGAAAAAAAGTTACGTCTTTAATTTGGCATAATTGGTTTCTTTTTTAATAATGTGCACATTATTTTATGCATTTAAAAACCTGATTCGGAGAAGGGGCCATAGCCTTCACCAGCCTGACTTCCCAAAGGGTTCAGGACCTACAAAAAAGGTACAGGGGTGGGGAACCTGTGACCCTGAAGCCACAGGTGGTCCTCTAAGCCCTCAAGTTTGGCCCTTTGACTGAAGTCACTTGAGGACCTAGAGGGTCCAGAGGCTGCAGGTTTCCCCCCTTTCCCCATAAGAACTACTGCATGCAGAGGATATGGATTTCTTCTGGGTCTATTCTACTCTATTCATTTATCTCACTGAGGCATAGAGAGTTTATAATCTGCTCTAGCTCCTCGCAAGCCTTTTTGTATAGCAAGAAAGTTTTCCCTGGACACCAACACAGACATGTGTCTTTCTCAGGAAGGAAAGTGGTTTTCTTTGCATGGTGCCCCTAATCATCTGAAACCCCCATCTTCTTTAGCCTCTCTGTCTGAGTGGAAGAACAAAAGGCTATTGCCCAACTTAACCCCATGATCCACTTTAAATTAGATGAAGAACAGCTCTTGACCATCCATTAATGGCCAAATAATAACTTGTAAAGAGAGAGAGACCTGAGAGTAGGAACGTGTAAACTGCAACTAAATTCTGCAACCCTGGACCAGATTAATTAAAACCTTGTGAAATTTCCATTTAATAAAAGGCACTAGAGATGAATGCCATTGATTTCGCCTGGTCTTTGACTTTGGTCGATTTGAAATAAAGCACATTACACCCATTAAATGGGAGTGAATTTGAAATACAATCAAACACCTAAGACATTGAGATAAAACCACTGAAAATAACTGAAGAAAATGGTCAGAGAAGTCTGTAATTTCCCATGTGGGTTCAATTTTCATTCTTAAAAGAAACTTCATATGATTTATTTTAACAAAGTAAAACAAGAAATTCCTCCCTTGGTTGTGATGAACATTTTAGATCCTCTTGACTGGTGGAAAATGCTAATAATGTAACCTGGAGGATACTCTGGACCTGGAGGCAATATGGGGTAGGGGGAAGAGCCCTGACTGGAGTCCCAGTCTGCCCCTTACTAGCCAAGTGATATTGGGCCAGTCAACTAAACTCTCTGGGCCTCCAGTGTCCTCCTCTGTAAAATGGAGGGGTCAGACCATATGGCCTCTGAGGTCCCTTCCAGCTCTAGAGCTAGGATCCTGTGTGTGACCTTGGACAAATCCCTTCCCCTCTCTGGCCTCGTTTTCCCCCTCTGTAAATGAAGGGGTTGGACTAGATGGCCTCTGAGATCCGTGTAGTGTGTGACCTTGGGCAAGAAACTTCCCTTCCCTGGGCCTGTTTCCTTTTCTGTGAAATGAAGGGGATTCATTGTTTTCTGTATCCTTTCTTTGAAATTGTCCTGAATCAGGTATTTTTTGTCCTGTGGCCTCCACAGCCTTTTGATTTTCAGGTTCCTTTGCTTGGTGCTCAGCATGGGCAACAGTTCTGCTGAAATCCTGCCTTTCAAGTTTCCCTCTCCCTTCCTGTTCCCAGGGCCAACTCCCACCCAAAGCAGGAATCCTATCTCTTGTGGCTATTTTACAGATGCATTTTCAAACAGAGTCAATGACAATTAGCTCCTGGAAAGACTAAAGGCCTCCTTTACTCTGCCTTACTCCCTCCACTGCTTAACACCAACCAGCAAATTGTATGCATATTCCCATGATGTGCACCAATAAGCAAAGTCTTATAAAGGAAGCCAAATTCTGCAATTAAACCAATGTGACTGAAGGAGGGAGTAAAGTGGAGTTTGGGTGCTTTAAATGAAAGAATCATAGAATTTGAAGTTGGAAGAAGCCTCCTGTGGCCACTTAGTTCAATCCAGACTCAAAATGAACACACACTAAAACATACCCAGTTGCAGGGGAAGATAGAATAAGATCATTAGACTTAAGCTTCAAGGGAACTTGGAGGTCATCTAGTCCAACCAACCCCCTCATTTACAGAAGGGGAAACTGAGGCCAGAGAGGGGAAGGGACTTGTCCAAGGTCACACATAAGATCCTAGATCTAGAGCTGGAAGGGACTTCAGAGGCCATACAGTCCAACCCTCTTATTTTACAGAGGGGGAAACTGAGGCTCAGGTAGGTAGGTCACAGTGTTTCTAAGAGGTAGAGGTTTGAATTGAAACCCACGATTCTTTGACTACACTCTTGACATTAAATTCCGTTGCCTCACTCGGACCTTGCATACCTAAATTATAGACTCCTAATGTCAGTGATGGAAGGCCTCATAGAGATCATCGAGTGCCACCCCCTTCCTTTACAGATAGGGAAACTAAAGTCAAGAGAGGGTAAGGGAGTTGTTCAAGGTCACGTAGGAGACTAGAACCCAGGTCTCCTGAGATCAAACATAAAACATGCAAAGTCAGCACTCAAAAAAACAGCTTTTGGTACAGCTAGGTGGCACAGTGGATAGAGCACTGGCTCTGGAATCAGGAGGACACTTAACTAGCTGCGTGACCCTAGGCAAGTCACTTAACCCCAATTACTTTTGATGATGAAACACCATTGCTTCCTTTTGATGGGATTCTGTAGTTACAGCATAATACTGTACTTTGAAATCTGATCACCTCATCCCTCAAGACATCTGGCCTCCAAATTCCATATGGCTGCAAGTTGAAGGTGCAGGACTAAAAATGTACTTTAACAAGGGACACTTTTAAATTCAACTTAGTGGAGTCAGCATCATCTTTGCTTTTTTTTTCTCCACATCTGTTCATTTAAGTGATCACTTTTGGTAGGACTGGGATAAATGTAGTCATGGTTGGCATTCCTGGGAGCTGGAAAAGGGTAGCCTACTTCAGCATCACCCACAAGACAAACCTCTATGTGGTCACATTCTCACCTATGAAATTGTTCCATTCTGAATCCAGATCTCCTTGGTTGGCCAAACAGCCTCTCATGACATTGGAACAGTAGTTAGAACAAGGCTTCACAGTCACCAGGCCTCGGCAGTGGGAACAGTAGGTCATTTTCAGGAGGGCATGTGAACAGGAAGTTGTGGGATTGACCTTAAGAACAAGAGAGGGGAAAGGTGGAAAAAAATCACACAATTGTGTTAAAATCTAGATAGCCAAGAAAGGAAAATCATATTTTCATTCAGTGATAATTTCTTTCACATTCTTCTCCCCTTGGCCCTGGATTGATATGTCACAAAGCAGCTAGCACATAGTAGGTAGATGGTTAAGAAATATTTGATTCGACTCTCACAGTGTGCTCACTATGGAGAGGTTTTGCATAATTTCACATGTTCAGCCTGTATTCGATTGCTTGTCCTTCCAGTGGGGATGGGTGGTGAGGGAGGAGGAGAAAGAATCT
>JAQQSV010004734.1:0-14745 GCA_028646515.1 Pseudochirops corinnae | reverse complement strand
ACTCCCAAATATTTTATATTATCTATAGTTTTTAAATGAAATTTCTCTTTCTATCTCTTGTTGCTGGCCTTTGTTAGTATATATAGAAATCCTGATGATTTATGTGGGTTTATTTTATATCCCACAGCTGTGCTAATGTTGTTAAATATTTCAAGTAGTTTTTTAGTTTTTACTCTAGTATTCTCTAAATATACCATCATATCATCTGCAAAGAATGTCAATTTTTCTTCTTCAATTTTTTTCCCTTATTACTAAAGCGAGTATTTGTAACACAATATTGAATAACACTGATGATAATGGGCATCCTTTTTTCACCTCTGGTCTTACTGGGAATGCTTCTAGCTTATCCCCTTCACATATAATGCTTGCTGCTGCTTTTAGATAGATACTATAATAAAGTATTTTATCGCTCTAAAAAAACCCCCCAATCAGGGCAAGTCCAAGTCTTTTAATGATGTGGAATCCACAGGTAGATATTTTCTCCAACACCCTACGAGAATTCTAAAGAATCTTTCTTACCTCATATCTAATACCAGAAGAGGAATGAGGGAAATAAGGGTCCTCATTTTTGTCTTAAAAAAAAAAAACATAAATTGATAAGTTTCATCTTTACAATTTCCCCGAGCACCTTTTTCCTTCCAAATCTCAAAGAACTAACACAGAAAAAATATTTTTAAAGGAAAAAAAGAAAGAAAATTGGTAAAAAAAAAAAAAAATAACAACATTATATGAAGTAAGTCTCAAAATACATGTACAGTACCACATTCATAAACTTAAACTTTTTTGAAGCCTTTTTTTGGGGGGGAGGGCAAGTCTTCCTTGGGTCCATACTTGCTTTTTGCACTTTTCTAACATTCATTTTGGTGGTTTTATGTTAATTCTTTCATTTCCATTGTTATAGATATTTTTGTATTATTTTCTTGGTTCTGTTTATTTCACTCCATGTTTGATCATGTAAATATTTCCATACATCTCTGGATGCATCACATGTATTATTTCATACACTATTTCCTAACACTGATGTGCCACAATTTATTTAGCCTTTCTACAACTTCAGCATTTGAAAGATATCTATTATGTTTCCAATTCCTTTCTACTGTGTTTCCAAAAATATTTTGGCATTTATGGAATTTTCTTCTGATCAATAGCATTCTTGTTGTAAAACCTAATGGAAGAAGCTCTTTCATGTTTTGTTAAGAAACTTTTCAGTTATATTTGATTCTCTGTGACCCTATGTAGGGTTTTCCTGGCAGAGTTACTGGAATGGTTTGCCTTTTTTTTTTTCTGAGCTCATTCGGCAAATGAAGAATTGAGACAATTAGAGCTAAGTGATCTGCCCAAGTTCACATAGCTGGCAAGCATTTGAGACCAGATTTGAACTCATGAAGATGAGTCTTCGTGGTTCCAAGCCCAGTGCTCTATTAACTGTGCCACCTCCTACCCCAATGGACATATAAAAAAATACACAAATAATACATACGTACATACATACATACATATACACATTCACATATGTACTTACAGGCATTATAAATAATATGAATAAATATGTATTTATATATTATATGTAATATGAAAAAACCCAAAATAATGTTGTTTTGCAATTCCATTTTCTTTGTTAACATATTCAGAGTTACACTAGTAATGCAAATGTGCTTATCTTTCCATCATCCCTAAAACATTAATATTCTTTGACTACTTAAACACTTGGGTATTGGAGAATAGCCTTTGGTATGTACATATACACACTTAGGGAATAAAATATATTTACATATATTATATTATATACACATGCACATACATTTACACACATACAAATAAGCACAAAAGTAATTTATATATGTAAACTCTTCTTTATCTATAGACATAAATATGATCAGTGAGTGGCAGATAGAATGGAGCATTGGGCTTAGAATCAGGAACTCACCTTCACAAGATTGGATCTGGCCTCAGACAAATACTATTTATGTAGCTCTGTTCAGGTCACTTACCCTTGTTTCTCTCAATTTTCTCACCTCTAAAATGAAATGGAAATCAAGGGAGCTAGGATTAAAACCAAGAATGACCTACCCAGCAAAACTGAGTATAATGTTTCAGGGTAAAATATGGTCATTCAATGAGGCGGAGAACTTTCAAGCATTCTTGATGAAAAAACCAGAGTTGAATAGAAAATTTGACATTCAAATACAAGAAGCATGAGAAGGTAAACTGGGAAAAGAAATCATAAGGAATTTAACAAAGTTGAACTATTTACATGGAAAAACAATAATTGTGACTTATAAACTTTTCTCAGTATGAGGATATCTGAAGGGAATATAAATGTATATATATATTTGTATACTTACATATATATGTCTATATAAGAGGGTATATATGCATATGAATACATATGTGAGTGTGTATGTATGTGTACAGGTATACATAGACAGAGGGCACAGAATCAATTGAATAGGAGGGGCTGACCTGTAAAAGGTGAAATTGAGAAGTGAGAGAGGAATATAATGAGTGGAGATGGGGAGACACAAGATGAGGTAAATTTTCTCATATAGAAGAAGCAAGGGATACCTGTTACAATGGAAGGGAACAACAGGAAGGCTAAAGGGAATCAGTCAACCTTACTCTCATTGAATTTGGCTTAGGGAGGGAATGACATACACACTAAATTGGGTATCTTGCCCTACAGGAGAGTAGTGAGGAAGAGGTTGAGAAGGGGGATGATGGAGGGGAGGGCAGGTTCAGGGGAGGGTAGTTAGAAGCACACACTTTTGTGAAGGGACAAGGACAAAGGAGAGAATAGAACAAGTGGGAAGCAGGATAGTATGGAAGGAAATACAGTCAGTCTTTCACAATATCTCCACTATGGAAATGTTTTGTGTAACTACACAAGTACAACATATATTGAGTTGCTTACCTTCCCAGTAAGGGTGGGAGATGAGGGAGGAAGAGAAAGAATCTGGAATTCAAAGTTTTAAAATAAAATATTTTTAAAAATATTATTATTATTATTATTTACATGCAACTAGGAATTAAGGTATATAGGCACTGGGGTATAGAGATCCATCTTGCCCTACTGGAAAGCCACAGGGGTGATACGGGAGGATATAGGAAAGAGCAAATTGAGGGAGGAGATATCTAGTGAGATTGCTGTTTTGGGGTGGTGTGTAGGAGAAAGATAGGGAGAAAATTTGTAACTCAAAATCTTGTGGATATGAATGATGTAAACTAAAAATAAACATAAAAGTTAATTAAAAAAAAAAAGGTCTGAGGAATTACAAGTATCATCTTCCAAGTGTAACTTGCCATGGGGTTTAACCTCAGTAAATCTCTTATGATTTATCTTTCTTGTTTACCTTTTTATGTTTCTCTTGAGTCTTATATTTTGTAGTCACATATTCTATTCAGGTCTGGTTTTCTCATGAGGAATGCTTGAAAGATGTCTGTTTTTTTGAATATCTATATTCTCCCTAAAGTGATTACACTCAATTTTTATGGATAGGTGATTCTTGTTTGTAATCTATAATGCTTGACATTCCCCTACCTAAGGGGAATGCTGCATCTACTCCCCCAACCTCCAACTCTTATACAAGTTCAATACCAAAGAAAAAATGGAGTTCCAATTTGATTATAGGGTGTAGTTTAATGAATTGGATTACTTACATTAGGGCAGTATGATGAGTCCCTGCCAAAAGTTCCTGTCTGGGACAACAGTCAGGCTAGTAAACAAATCACCACAACCCCCACAACCCCAAATCCTTAGAGTAATTATAAAAGACAATAAAAGGGAAGAGATGCTAGAGTACATTACTATTAACTGGTGAATATTTGGGATTTTCTGCTTAGTAATGAGATCATTTCCAATCTTGGACTCTTACCCAATGATAATGAGTAAAAGTCTAAATGTAAGATTTTATACTGATCTAAATGGTGATAAACATGTCACCATATTCTTGCTATGGCTTTTAACTGACATGTTACCTTAATTATGAATTAGATACTGTACTTAAGATTCAGTATCTACGTGATGATTTTTAACAGGTCACCATGTCTGGTTTTCCACCTTTCACAGAGGTTAAGTTAATGGCTTTTCATTTCACTCAAGTATCATGCTTTTTCTTGTAGTAGACCAGACCTTCATGCTCCCCCTCTTCTATGAGGCAGATATGCAGGAAGAGTTAATCTTGTTGGGGGGATGCTTTCATTGGATTTATGAATGACTAAAGAAAGTACAGGGTAGTTAATTTGCAAGTTTTGTTTGTGACTCCCTGTTTGTTTATGCCTCTGGACATGGTCCTAGGATTAAGTCTTAATGTATAAGTAGCCTTAGGCTAGGGTAGGGAGTGGTCAGGACTAAAGGAGGGTCCTTGCATTTCACTCATTTGGTTTTCGAAATACTTCTTAAGCTCCTCTATGTCTTGTAACCAGCCTACATTTTTCTTGGAAGCTTTTGGTGCAGGAGTTCTGACTGTGTTGTCTTCTTCCTGTTCCATCCTTTGATCCTTTTTGTCCCCCAAAAAGGAATCTAAAGTTGGATTGCTGGGTTTGCTTTGCTTCCTTTGCCTCCTCATGTTGCCAGTCAATTACTTGACTTTGGGTTCAGTAGAATTCTGATACCAGAGGCGAGAACTTTGTCCCAAATCCCTGGGGTTTTCACAGCTGGTGAGGCTGTTAGGAGGCTGCTGTCTCTGCAGCTCCCACCAGCTTTGGCTCACAGCTCACACACCTCGGGACTACCACCCAAGACCATGATCCTGATCCAGGGTTGTTAAGGCCAGAGCACTTAGCCTCTGAATGGTTGCTTGTCCCCCCTGCAATCTGCAGGCCAGGAGCTCTGAAGCAGCCACCTGGTGGCTGCTGCAGGATAGCCTCTGCTGCTTCTTGCCCTGAAAGTAGATGGCCAGACTCTTTCACCAAAATTTAGCCTAGTTCCACTGACCTTTCACTTAGTCCTTGTTTCTTATGGGTTGATAATTCTGGAAACCACCACAGCTACTGGTGATCCACTCTCCTGAAAGCTCCAGCCACGGCTTGTTGTGGCCTCCCTATGGCTCCAGCTGTGGGTTCACGTGGGGCCACTAGCATGCTGTGATGAACCCCTTCCCTTAATTTCCAATTATTTACCACCACAAAGGGAGCTGCAATGAATATTTTTGTAAATATTGGCCTTCATCCCACATCTATAATCTCTTTGAGATACAATCCTGAAAGTGGTATTACTGCGTCAAAGGGTAAGCAATTATTTATAGCCCTTTGGGCATAGTTCCAGATTGCTGTCCAGAATGATTGAATTGGTTTACAACTCCACCAACAATGCATTAGTGTTCCATTTTTTTCACATACTCTCCAGCATTTCTCATTTTCCCATTTGGTCATCTTAGCCAATCTGATTGGTGAGATGTGATACCTCAGAGTTGTTTTGATTTGCATTTCTCAAATCAATAGTAATTTAGGGGATTTTTTCGTATGCTAATATATCTTTAATTTCTTCCTCTGAAAAATATCCTTTGACCATTTATCAATTGGGGGATGACTTGTATTTTCAAAGATTTGACTCAATTCCTTATGTATATTAGAAATGAGATCTTTATCAGAGACATTGGTTGTCAAAATTCTTACCCAATTTCCCACTTCCCTCGTAATCTTGGTTACATTGGCATTTTTGTACTGAAACTTTTCAATTTAATGTAATCAAGATCATCCATTTTGCATTTTATAATGCTCTCTAACTCTTCTTTGTTCATAAGGTGTTCCCTGCTCCACATATCTGACAGGTAAACTATTCCTTGCTTCCCCAGATTACTTACAGTTTCAGCCTTTATACCTAGATTGTGTATCCATTTAGACTTCATTTTGGTGTATGGCATTAGATGATGGTCTATGCCCAGTTTCTGCCATACTATATTCCAGTTTCCCAGCAGTTTTTGTCAAATGGTGATCTCTTATTCCAAAAACTGGGACATTTGGGTTTATCAAACAGTATATTACTACGACATTACTACTATAGGCATTGACTACAGTCTTTTGTACCCAAGATATTCCAGTGATACTCTACTCATTTCCTCAGCCCATACCAAGTAGTTTTGATGACTGCTGCTTTATAGTAGAGATTAAAATATGGTACAGCTTAGGCCACATTCCCTAACATATCTTTTCATTAATTGCCTAGATATTCGGGACCTTTTGTTCTTCCAAAATAATTTTGTAACTTTTTTTCTAGCTCTATAAAGTAATTTTTTGCTAGATTGATTGGTATTGCACTAAATATGTAATTTGATGTAGGTAAAATTGTCATTTTTATTATATTAGCTTTACCCAGCCACTAGCAATTGATGATTTTCCAATTAGTTAGATCTAATTTTATTTGTGTGAAAAGTGTTTTGTAGTTCTGTTTACATAGGTACAGGGTTTGTTTTGGCAGGTAGATTCCCAAATATTTTATAATGTCTACAGTAACTTTAAATGGGATTTCTCTTATTATCTCCTGACCTTGGACTTCTTTACAAATATATAGGAATGCTGGGGATTTATTTGGGTTTCTTTTCTATCCAGCAAATTTGCTAAATTTATTTATTGTCTCAAGAAGTTTTTAACTTGATTCTCTAGTATTCTCTAAGTATGTCATCACATCATCTGCAAAGAATGATAGCTTAGTCTCTTTTTAGCCTAATTTGATCCCTCCAATTTCTTTTTCTTCCCTAATTGCTACTGCTAACATTTCTAGTACCAGACTGAATAAGAGGCATTATAGTGGACATCCTTGTTTTACCCCTGATCTTATTGGAAATGCTTCCAGTTTATCTGCTTTACATATAATAGTTGCTGCTGGTTTTAAACAGATCCTCCTATTATTCTAAGAAAAACTCCATTTATTCCTTTACTTTCTAGTGTTTATAATATGAATGGATGTTGTTTTTTGTCAAAAGTATTTTCTGCATCTATTGAGATTATTATATGGCTTCTGCCAGTTTTATTTTTGATATGATCAATGATACTGATGGTTTTCCTAATATTGAAACATCTTAGCATTTCTGGAATAAACCCAACCTGATAAAAATGTAATATTCTTGTGATAAATTGCTGCCATCTTTTTTGGTAATATTTTATTTAAAATTTTTCTTTCTGAATTTTATCTCTTCCTGATTTAGGATACCTAAATCCAAAAATTTCCATATTTGTGTCATAAAAAGAATTTGGTAGGACTCCTTCTTCACCAATCTTCCTAAATAGTTTGTAGAATTGGGATGTATTGACCTTTAAATGTTTGCAAGAATTCACTATTAATTGCATCTGGCCCTGGATATTTTTTCCTAGGGAGTTCACTGATGGCTTTTTCAATTTCTTTTTCTGAGATGGGGTTATTTAATAATTTACTTCCTCTTCAGTTAATCTGGGAAACTAATATTTTTGTAAATCTTCATCCATTTCGGTAAGATTGTAAAATTTTGTCTGTATAATTCGACACAATATTTCCTAATTATTGTTTAATTTCCTTTTCCTTGGAGGTAGATTCACCCTTTTCATTTTTGATACTTGAAATTTGGTTTTCTTCTGTTTTTCTTATTTTATCATATTGACCAAAAGTCTATCAATTTAATTGTTTTTTTTCCCCATAAAACCAGCTCTTAGTTTTATTTATTAGTTCAATACCTTTCTTAATTCCATGGTTGATTTTTGTTTATGTGCCATGTGCCTCTGAGAAGAAGGTATATGCCTTTTTATCCCCATTCAGTTTTTGCCAGAAATCTATCACATCTAGCCTCTCTAAAATTCTATTTGTCTCCTTAATTTCTTTCCTGTTTATTTTGAGGTTCGATTTATCAATGTCAGAGAGGAGGAAATTGAGGTCCCCCACTAGTATAATTTTGCTCTCTATTTCTTCCTCTAGTTCCCTTGACTTTTCCTTTAGGAATCTGGATGCTATCCCGCTTGGTGCATATATGTTAAATAATGATATTGCTTCATTCTGGATGGTGCCTTTTAGCAGGATGTAGGTTCCTTACTTACCTCTGTTAATTAGATCTATTTTTGCTTTTGCTTTATCTGAAATAAGGATTGCTAAACTTGCTTTTTCACTTTAGCTGAAGCATAATATATTCTCCTCCATCCTTTTACCTTTACCCTGTGCGTATCCCCTTTTTTTCAAACGTTTTTCTTGTGGACAGTGTGTTGTTGGATTGTGGTTTTAAACCATTCTACTATCTGCCTCTGTTTTATGGGAGAGTTCATCCCATTAATATTCACTGTTATGATTACTATCTGTGACTTTTCCTTCATCCAATTACCTCCCCTCTTTGTATTTTTGTATCTTCCTTTTCCTTTCCCCTCCTTAAGAGTTTTTATTTTGACAACCACCTCCCTCAGCATTCCCTCCCTGTGTCCCCCCCTTTACCTACCCTTTCCCCTTACTACTCTTTCCCTGCCTAACTACCCTTGCCCTTCTTACACTCCCCCTAACCCTCCTACTGCCTGTAGGGCACAATAGTTAATTTTGTACTTTGCTCCTCTTCCTCCCTCTTTTCCCTCTATTATGATGTGTTTTTGTGTCTTTTCATGTTAGGATCTAAACTTAACTGATTATATTAATCCCTCTTTGAATCAGAACCCATGAGAATAACATTCATATGATGATCATGTTGGTCCTTCCTTCCCCTCCACTTTAGTATATTTTATGCCTTTTTGTGTGGCATAATTTACCATTTTCTGTCTCATCCTTTCCTTTTCTCCCATTACAATCCCTTTGTCACCCTTAATAAGGATTTTTTTTGTCTTCAGATTAATTCATTTATACCCACACTGTCCATATATGTATATCCCTTTTAAATGTTGCAATAATTATACAAATTTCAATATTGTCAGGTATCTGCTTCTCATATAGGGATATAAACAGTTTGCTCCTATTGAGTCCCAAGTTATGTGCATGTGTGTGCATGTGTGTATGTATGTGTATGTATGAGTCTGTGTTTTCTTTTTTTTATCATTTTATGTCTTTCTTGGTTCTTGTAAGTGGAGATCAAATTTTCCATTGAGCTCTGACCTTTTTTGTCAGGAAGTCCGGAAGTCCTTTATTTCATTAAATGACCATCTCCTTGCCGGAAAGACTATGCTTAATCTTGCTGAGTAGTTGATCCTTGGTTGCAATCCTCGTTCTTTTCCTTTATGAAATATCAAATTCCAATTCCTCCGATCTTTTAATGTAGAAGCTGCTCAGTCCTTTGTAATCCTTACTGTAGTTCCATGATGTTTGAATTGCTTCTTTTTGGCTGCATGCAATACTTTTTCTTGACCTTGTTTCTCTAGAATTTGTCTACAATATGTCTTGGAGTTTTCAATTTGGGATCTCTTTTATGATGAGATAAGTGAATTCTTTGAATAACTATTTTATCTTCTGATTCTAGGACCTCCGGACAGTTTTCTTTGACAATCTCTTGTAGGATGTTGTCCAGGCTGCTTTTTCATCATGGCTTTGTGGTAGGCTGATAATTCTTAGATTATCTCTCCTGGATCTGTTTTTCAGGTCAGTTGTTTTTCCAGTGAGATATGTTGCACTTTCTTCCAATTTTTCAACCTTTATGTTTTGTTCGACTGACTCTTGCTGCATCATAGAGTCCTTAGGTTCAATTTGACTGATTCTAATTTTTAGTGAATTATTTTCTTTGTTAGTTTTTGCAGCTCCTTTTCCATATGTTCAGTTTTCATTTTTAGGGAGGTATTTTCTCCAGTTAGATTTTGGACCACCCATCCTAACTCTCCAATTTTTACCTTTTAAGGATTTGTTTTCTTCAGTGCATTTTTTTCCCCATTTGGTCACTGTAGATTTAAATTTGTCTCCTACCTCTTTAATCTGGTTTTTAAAATCTTTCTTGAGCTCCTCCAAGAATGTTTTTTTGGCTTCATGTCCTTCTGTGGTCTCCAGTGTGAGTATAGAGTCCTTGTTGTCCTCTGAATTTGCTTGTTCTTGTCAGTATAAAAAGATTTTTATGGTTCTAGATTTCACAGGTCTTTCTTACCCATTGTGATTGGATTCTCCCTATGTCCTGGATTTTTAGAGTTGATATCTGCTTCTGGGGTATAAATGTATTGCTCTTCTCAGGCTGAGAGGTAGGGGTTTTTCTGAGTGTCAAGACTGAGGCCACAGCCAGGACTCTCAATGTTTCTCTGGAGTTACCCTGATGCTCACAGAGTAACTTCCTGGGGAGGGGTGGTCTGGCCATTTCAGGTTTTCTACCTCTGTGCCTCTGGGCTACAGCTCAGAAAGGCTCAGCAGCTGGTCTAGTGTCTGCACATTCCACTGGTGGTGCTAAAGCACACCTGGTCTTGTGTTGTTAGGGCTTGCTGGCTCCACCCTCCTCGGTTTAGATTCAGTACTGCCTCACATCCCCCTTCCTCAGTGACTCCCATGCCGGAGGCAATTTCCACTAATTCAGGATTTTACTCTGGGTGGGACATTTATCTCTGGTTTTCTGGGTCAGGGAGTGGGGATCAGAGCAACTAGGTTCTAGCCTGCCTTCTTGACTTCTGGAAGTTCAAGTATGTAATTTTTAAACATCCAAGCTGTGGGCTGGTAGTCCTAGGAGAAGCTGCTGTCCCTGCTGTGGGTTCTGCATTTTCTCTTACCCAGCTCCGAAGATCCTCTGTCTTGTGGTGAGATTTCTACAAATTGCGCTTGGGGTTGGTGAGTCCGCTGGCTGGGGCTCCTTTTCACTCTGCTGTAGTCTTCTCTCAGTTTGGTGCTGGTGCAGCCCCTGCGTGCTTGGCATTCCCCTTGTCCAGACCTATGTGGGCACTTTCCTTGGCTGGGAGTCTGCCACACTCCATCTCCCAACTGAATCTGTCACACTAAAATCTGTTCAGATTCACTTTTTAAAGTTTAGTGACAGAATTCTTGGAGGAGCTTAGAAAAGTTACTGCTTCCTTTCTGCCATCTTAGCTCTACCTCTCTTACTTGATTTTCAAGATCATTTTTGAGCTCTTCTAGAGCCTGTGACCAATTCATATTTTTCTTTGAAGCTTTGGATGTAGGAGTTTTGAATTGGTTGCCTTCTTCTGGTTGTATGTTTTTATCTTTCTTGTCAGCAAAGTAAAATTTTATAGTCTGAGTATTTTTTCAATATAATTATTTTTTCAGCCAATAACTTGACTTTTTAACTCTTTGTTAAGATTGGATTCTGCATCCAGTGTGGAGGGTGTATTCTCCCAAGCTTTAGGCGATTTGTGCAACTATTTTCAGAGATACTTCTAGGGATGTATAAATTTTCAGTTCTTTCATGTTGTGATGAAAAAAGAAAGATTTACTCCTCTCCTGTCCTGTGCTCTGATCTGTGAGACACCACAATGATTCTTTTCTGTTTTGGAACTGTGATGATTCCTTCTCCATTGCTGTCACAAAGTCCACCACTTAGTGCTCCTCCTCACTCCAGGACCACCATCCAGGTCTGCAACCCAGATTGAAACATTGGCAAAGCAAGAGAATCCTGACCCAGTGTTAACAAAGGGATCACTGCCATCCCCCTCCAAGTAGCCACTCAATCGCACCACCATATGTGGTGTGAGAACTCTGGAAGTAGCTGCCACTCAGAGGATGGGGCTGGCACTGGACCTTGCTCCTTTCTCACCCAGATCTGACAGACCTTTCCTACTGACCTTATAAGTTGTCTTTGGTGTTTGTGGGTTGAGAAGTCTGAAAACCACCATATTTGCCAGTGATGTAATCCACTGAGGCCTGCTGCAGATTCAGTGGGGCCCAGTCTATGCTGATGCATTTTATACTGGATTGTGCTTCTCTCTCAGCCTGGTGCAACAGACCATTCCTGTTGACCTTCCAGGTGGTCTTGGGTTTGAAATTAGTTTCACTCTGTTATTTTGTGGTTTCTGCTGCCTTAAAATTTATTTAGAGTCATTTTTACAGATATTTGAAGTGGTTTTGGGGAAAGCCCAAGAGAGATCCCTGCTTTTATTCTGTCATCTTGGCTCTGTTGCCTTCTAAAGCTTCTTTTTAACTAGTATAAAGCCAATAACTAGCAGCTCTTTTGAGGACTACTGTTGTGAATAACTTTAAGGATCTAATCACAATCTAGTATTGTGAACTCTCTATTTATTCAGCAATAAACTAAAGTAAAACTTTCAAGAAACTAAAGCACAACATTCACAAAAATGCAGCATAATAATTTATTACTAAGGTGGCCACATAGTCTTAGACAAAACAGATCGTTCAGTGTGTCACAATCTCCTCAATCAATATAGAGTATCCAAGTCTCCAGGCTGGCTGCCTCACCCATACTTAAGGAAGTAATTATACTTAAGCCAGTCATCCTTAAGGGGTTGCAGAAAGTACAAACACCCTGCACCTCTTAGTCACAGTAAGTTAAAGTATCATTAGTCAACACTGAGTACCCAAGTAAATCAAATTAACAAATGGTTTATCAGTTTTATTGCTTCTTTTTCATGAAACCAGCTACTAATTTTATTAAGTAGTTCAATGGTTTTCCTACTTTCAACTTCATTATCATTTTTTAACTTTAGGATTCTCAATTTATTACTTAATTGGTGTTTTTTCATTTGTTCTTTTTCTAGTTTTTAAAAAATTTGCATGTTCAATTCATTGGTCTGTTCTTTCTCTATTTTACTAATGGAAGTGCTTAGAGATATAAATTTCTCTTAAGTAATGTTTTGGCTGCATCCCATCAATTTTGCTGTGTGGTCACATTGTTGTAATTCTCTGAAATGAAATTATTGATTGCTTCTATAATTAGTTCTTTGAAAAGCTCTTTCTTTAATATCAGATAATTTAGTTTTAGTTAATTTAGGTAATTTAGTTTGTTGTTCTTTACTGAATGTAATTTTTATTGCATTATGACATGAAAAGAAAGCATTTAATATTTCTTCTTTTCTGCATTCTTTATGAACTTTTTGTGCTCTAAGAAGTGGTCAAGTTTTGTGTAGATGTTGTATAATGCTGAGAGAAAGGTATATTCCTTTCTACTTCTATTCAATTTTCTCCAGAGGTTTATCATACCTAAGTTATTTGGTCAGATTTAGTAAATAAGGTATGTAGTTCTGAATAACAAATATTTGTCAACATATATAAGAACAGACAATAGGAAAATAATATTTAATATAATAGTGATTATAATACATCATCAGTAACTTATGTCAAATATTGACAAACTATTGCCCTGTATACAAAATTATAGGATATACCAAAAGCAGTGATCAGAGGAAAATTTACATCTCGAAATGCTTATATTAATAAAATACAGTAGACTTAGGTAGAAGAGAGTATGCAACAAAAATAACGCCATTCAATACAGGCCATATATGTGTAGTTACACAAAACATCTCCACAGTGGACATATTGTAAAAGACTGATTATATTTCCCTCCATGTTATACCACTCCCCACTTATTTTATTCTCTACTTTGTCCCTGTTCTTTTACAAAAGTGTATCCTTCTAACAACCCTCCTCCCCCAAACTGCCCTTCTCTCCATCATCCCCCGTCTCATCCTCTTCCCCACTACTCTCCTGTAGGGCAAAATACCCAATTTAGAGTGCATGTCATTCCCTCCCTAAGCCAAATTCAATGAGAGTAAAGTTGATGCATTCGCTTTTGCCTTCCTGCTCTTTCCCTCCATTGTAACAGTTTTCTCTAGCCCCTTCCTATTCTCCCCTCCATTGTAGCAGTTATCCCTTGCCTCTTCCACATGAGACAATTAACCCATTCCATCTCTCTCTGTCTCCTCTCATTATATTCCTCTCCTACCTCTCAATTTCACTTTTTAAAATACCATCCCTTCCTATTCAATTGATCCTGTGCCCTCTGTCCATCCATATCTGTACACATATATACTCACTCACATATATATTTATATGCATATATTCCTTTCTATATGGTAATTTGTGTATGTATACATAAATATACATTTATATTCCCTTCAACTATCCTTCCTTCCCCTCCACTTGAGTATATTTTCATGTCTCTTCATGTAACATAGTTCCCATTTTCTGCCTCATTCTTTCCTTTTGTCCCATTACAATGTCTTGTTCCCCTTAATAAAGTTTTTAAAATTTTCAGATTAGTTCATTTATACCCACCCCTCTATCAATGTGCATCCCATTGAAGTTTTGCAATAAGTATAAAATTTCAGTATAGACAGGTATCAGCTTCTCATATACAGATGCAAACAGTTTGCTCTTATTGAGTCCCAAGTTATGTATGTGTGTATATGCATGTATGTGTGTGCTTGTGCGTGTGAGTGTGTGTTTTCCTTGTTTAGCTTTTTATGTCTTTCTTGGGTCTTGTAAATGGAGATCAAATTTTCCATTGAGCTCTGGCTTTTTCATCAGGAAAGTCAGGAAGTCCTTTATTTGATTAAATGACCATCTCCTTGCCCAAAAGATTATGCTCAGTTTTGCTAGTTGATCCTTGGTTGCAGTCTTAGCTCTTTTGCCTTACGGAATATCAAATTCCAATCCCTCTGATCTTTCAATGTAGAAGCTGCTAAGTCCTGTGTAAGCCTGGCTGTAGTTCTATGATATTTGAATTGTTTCTTTTTAGATGCTTGTCATATTTTCTCCTTGATCTTATAGCTCTGGAATTTGGCTACTATATTTCTTAGAGCTTCAATTTGGGATCTTTTTCAGGAGGACTATGGTGAATTCTTTCTTTCTTTTTTTTTAAATTTAAAATAAATTTTATTATAGTTTGCATTATTCATTTCCACAAGATTTTGATTTACATATTTTCTCCCCCT
>JAQQSV010004733.1:0-14746 GCA_028646515.1 Pseudochirops corinnae | reverse complement strand
AATGTGTTTCTTGTAGACAGCATATTGTAGGATTGTGGTTTTTAATCCGTTCTGCTATCCACCTCTGTTTTATGTGGGAGTTCATCCCATTTACATTCACAGTTACGATTACTATCTGTGACTTTCCCTCCATTTTATTCCCTCCCCTATTATTACCTTTGTGTCTTCCTTCTCCCTTCTCCTAACCTTTTAAAGCTCATATGGTTTTACATTAAACAATTCTTCTACTTTCATATACTATTTTTTCTTAAAAAAGGAAAGATTCAACACAAAAGCAAGAGTCATTATGTTCTTAGATGGCAAGCAGACACATAGGTGAAATGGTCAGATGACTTTCCTTCCACATTAAGATTTATGGCACTTGTCTCTCAAGTGCCACTAGGAAAAGTCAACTTTTCTTTTTAATTGAGTTGTTTAGTTTTCTACAATCACTTCTGTAAGTTTTAAATCTCCTCCCACTCCCTCCCCTTCTCACTCCTTCCCAAGATGGCTTGCAAACTGATATGTGCTCTATACATAAATCCCTATTAAACACATTTTCACATTAATCATGTGGCACAGTAACAAATGGGAAAAACCATGAGAAAGAACAAAAAAATAAAAGAAAACAAAACGAAAAAGAACAGAAAATAGTTTGCTTTGTTCTGCATTCTGACTCCATAGTTCTTTCTCTGGATGTGACTGGCATTTTCCATCATGTGTTCTTTGGAATTATTTTAGGTCCTTGAATTGCTGAGAAGGGCTAAGTCTATCAAAATCAGTTCTTGAACATTGTGGCTGTTACCATATACTGGTTGTGTTCCCCTCATTCAGCATCAGTTGATATAGGTTTTTCCAGGCTTCTCTGAAATCTACCTGTTCATCATTTCTTATAGCACAATAGTATTCCATTCATATACCACAACTTGTTTAGCCATCCTGCAATTGATCAGCATCCCCTCAATTTCCAGTTATTGGCTACCACCAATAGAACTGCTATAAATATTTTTGTACACGTTTGTCCTTTTCCCACTTTTGTGATCTCTTAGGGATACAGCCATAATAGTGGCATTGTCCCTTAAAAGGGTATGCACATTTTTATACCCTTTGGGGATAGTTCCAAATTTCTCTCCAGAATGGTTGGATCAGTTCTCAGTTCCACCAACAATTAATTAGTGTTTGAACATTCCTACATCCTCTCCAAGATTTATCCTCTTTTTGTTTTGTCATATTAATCAATTTCATAGGTGTGATGTGGTACCTCAGAGTTGTTTTATTTTGCATCCCTCTAATCATTAGTGATTTAGAGCATTTTTTCATGTGATTATAGATAACTTTAAATTCTTCATCTAAAATCTCCCCGTTCATATCCTTTGATCATTTATCAATGGGCAAAAAAACCTTGTATTTTTGTAAATTTGACTCAGTTCTCTATATATTTTTAAATGAGTCCTTTATCAGAGACACTGGTTACAAAAATTCTTTCCCAGTTTTCTGCTTCCCTCCTAATCTTGGTTGCATTGACTTTTTTTGTGCAAAAGTTTTCAATTTAATGTAATCAAAATTATCCATTTTGCATTTCATAATGTTCTCTATCTCTTCTTTGGTCATAAATTCCTCCATTTTGTATAAATCTGACAGATAAAGTATTCCTTATTCCCCTAGTTTGTTCATAGTATCAGCCTTTATACCTAGATTGTGTATTTGGACTTAATGCTAGTATACAGTGTCAGACATTGGTCTATGTCCAGTATCTGTTGTACAGTTTTCCATTTTTCCCAGAAGTTATTGTCAAACAGTGAGTTCTTATCCCAGAAGCTGGGTATCTTTGGAGTTATCAAACATTAGATTGCTATAACCATTGACTACTGTGTGTTATGTACCTAACCTATTCCACTGATCTACTTTTCAATTTTTCAGCCTGTATGAAGTGGTTTTGATGATTGCTGATTTATAATACAATTTAAGATCTGGTATGGCTAGGCCACCTTCCCTAGCATTTCTTTTCATTAATTCCCTTGATATTCAGGACATTTTATTCCTCCAGATGAGTTTTGATATTATTTTTTCTAGCTCTAAATTTTTTTTGTTAGTTTGATTAGTATGGCACTGAATAAGTAAATTAATCTAGGTAGAATTATCATTTTTATTATATTAGTTCAGCCTACCCATGAGCAACTGATGTTTTTCTAATTACTTAGATCTGACCTTATTTGTGGGAAAAGTATTTTGTAATTGTGTTCACATAGTCCCCAGTTTTGTTTTATCAGGTACACTCCAAAATATTTTATGTCTATAGTAACTTAAAATGGAATTTATCTTTCTATCTCTTGTTGTTGAACCTTCTTAGGAATATATAGAAATGCAGATGATTTATGTGGATTTATTATAAGAAGCCATCATTTTAAAAAATATATGAACAAAATGAATAATTGATCCTGCCTGAGCCCCTACTGAGCCATCCATCTTACCAACTCTTTATCCAACCACATGAATTTTCATCATCATAGAATTTTAGTCTTGTAACATGATGAACAAAATAAGTTTCCTAAGTTCCACATATTTGAGTGTGTGCAAATGCTTCAATTTGGACTGGGTCCTCACTCATTACACTACGCTGAGTTGAAAGAAGACATGAGAAAAGGCAATTGACCCCTGAATATATTGGTCAGGGTTGTTACATATACTTCCTCCTCTTTTGTGTTTTTTCATTATAAGAGATATATTTAGGTCATGTAACTTGTAGTTATTTTTAAAATTCATGTGTAAAATACATAATTGACAGATGTGAACAACCAAATTAACATTTTATTGAAACATGTAAGCATTGTCATGAGCCAAGAAATTTGAGTGGAGTTATACTTTCTAATCCACGTGTTAATGCATTTGCCTCGAGACAGGCACAGAACACAAAATCATCCCACTCAACATAACCCTGATACATATCTAGTAAGGATACCTTACAAATAAAAATTAAGAAATGCCCATAAATAATATAACATGCTTTCACATATCAAGGCCATTGGACACAAATAATGGTAGAAGAAAGTATGGTTGGTTCTGTATCAATATATCTCCACTAATGAAAAAAATCAACTCAAGTTGTGTTACTGATGCTCATTCCTGGCCAAGAACTTTCAATATTCCAACAGAAACTTGATTTGTTGCCATGGCTACTCCCTCCACTTATTTAGATGGGAATGTCTATACCCAGTAACAGTAGCCATAGAGGGTAATGTGGCACAATGGATAAAAAGTGTAATTTGAGATTCAGGAACATGTGACTTCAAATTCTCCTTTTCATGCCTACTAGTGATATTTCCATGGGATAGTTATTTAACCCCTCACTGGTTTTGGCAAAGTCATAGCTTGTGCATCACCTTTAATCTCCATTCAATGTTAACTCTATCACTAGCTTTTTGAAAAAATATGGATAAAATACAATAATTATGAAATCTAAAGTATTTCTGTAAGAGTCTATGTCAAATAGAAATGAGACAATTCTCTGCACATTAAGGAAAAGACAAAATTGCCTTTAAAATAGACAATTTATTTTGGTGAGAACTATCTATATTATCTACCTAAAATGTCCCAATTAACCAGTCCAGATGTCAAATCTCCTTTTCAGTATGAAACAAGAGTAGAAACACAATTCTTTGGGGTAGTTTTGGTCAAGTAGACACATGAAACTTCTGCATAAAAGAATCTCATTGTTAAGAGCCACAGAATATTTTATCTTCTTGATTGATTTTTGAAGCATCAGTGTTGTGATTTAGCCTCTAATCCAGTTCTGTTTTAATTTTGGGCAAACAAAACCATCACATAGGTAAAACTCAAGATTTTTGTTTTGTTGTTGTTCATAACCAAAGAGGAAGTTTTCTGTCCACAGACCTATGCTACTTAGAAGCTGATTTTTCCACCTTTATTCTGTTCTAAGATAGTTTTTAGTTTTGTTTTTTGTCATCCCATTGGATTTTTCTGCCCTTCCATTGTTTCTTAGACCAGGGCTTCTTAAACTTTTTCCACTCTTGATCCCTTCAACACTTCTTAAACTGTGGGTCACAGCCCCATGGGGTCAGTTTAAGAAGTGCCTGAGTATATTCTGTATATTTGCACAAGTATTCAAAGAGAAAGAGATAACGAACTAGAGGAGGAAAAGGACTGTACATCAGAAATACAATATCAGCAAATCAATTACTCTTCTAAAAGTGAAAATACACACACACAAATAGGTGTGTATTTACGCATATGCAAATTGACATGTACGTTCATATATTTATGCATACAATTGTGTGTATACATATGTATGCATAGACAAATATACACTCAGTAAGGCAGCCAAAGAGAAAAAAATAAAAGCTGAGGTCAAATCAATGTCCCTTGGCTTGGAAGACTGGCCTTTAAAGCAAGTAAAGTAGGATTACACTTCTAGCCTAGGGCAGAATGACAATCTACAATTTATCCAGATCCAATATGTGCTGTTTCTAAGAAGCTTTACTCTCTTGCTAGAAGTTTTTTCCTAACAGTTTTGTGGATGGCATATGTGCATAGAGTGGACCCCAAGTCACTTACATGCCAAGACTTCACTGCATCTTTATGGATTTTTCGAACTATTACATTTGATTTCTTTGTTTTCATATCCTCAGTGAAGCATTAGCACTGTGATCTATCCTCTAATCCAGCTTCAATATTAATTTTAACAAACAAAGCCTTTTCAGATATGAAACTGAAGGGTTTGCTCCCAAGAAAAGTGACAGTTTCCTGTCCTCAGACTTATTCTATATTTGAGCATAAGGTTATTTGAACTACAGATGATCAGTATGACAACCACATAGCAATAATGCTTTCAACTCTGCTCATTTTTAAGGGTTAATACTGTGCCTCCCTGTCCCATAAATGAATTGAAATATGAAATTAAATAAAATATTGAAATATGTATTTTAAAGCAGCTTACCATGTGCCAAGCATTATGTTTAGTACTGAAGATAATAGGGCAGAGATTGTGTGTGTGTATGTGTATGTGTTTGTGTATGTGTGAGAGAGAGAGAAAGAGAGGAAGAGAGACAGAGACAGAGACAGACAGAGAGACATAGAGACAGAGAGACAGAGAGATAGAGAGAAAGAGAGAGAACGAAAGAGAGAGAGGGACAGAGAGAGAGAAAGAGAGAGAAAGAGAGAGAGAAATAGAAAGAGATAACGAGAGAGAGAAAGAGAGAGGGAGAGAGAGAGAAAGAGAAAGAGAGAGAGAGAGAAAGAAAGTTTCTGTTCTTAAAGATTATAAATACTTCCAGAGAAAAGAATTAAAAGAGAATAAAGTGCTAGGCAGCATTATGACTAGGAAAATTCAAGAAAAGACACACAGTGGTTTTGAAAAATCCATGTCTGGTTTTCTTTGTTTTCCTCTTTGATCAAATTTGAGAGAAAAAAAATAAATGGAATCTTTCTCTACAAGTTGCAAGAATATTGTAATCAAAATCTATTTCAGAAAATTGTTGCACTCATAATAACTGTCTACATAGTTTGTTTTTCAGGACAGGAACCTCTGCACTATAAAAATTGCATTAAGGGCTTAGCATAATTATAATAATAACAGTGATAATAACAACAGCTGATGTCTCTGCAGTGTTTTAAATTTAACAATGTTTTATGTACCTATCTCCTCTGCTCTTCACAACAAATTTGTGAGGTAGGAAATTCTCCCATGGAGAATGAGCTATGCATTAGAAGAATTCACATAACTAATTAGAGCATCTTTATGAGATCTGTTAGTATACATACTTACATTCTAATGAATAACTGCTCCTTCAAGTCAGTCCTTTTCGATTTATCCAAGATTAGCTAAAGTTTCCTAATTCTGCCACCAGATCAGTTTAATAAAGCAGTCTGACCAATTCTAGAAGAACCTGAAAATTGTTTTACAAAATGAAGTGGGAGGGGAGTAGTGGGAAAGACAATGTGATGGAGCTCGATGTACAGAAATAGCAACTAACCTAAAACTCTAGCCAAACAAATCAGATTCTTTAAGTGCCAGGAACTACATGAGATGCTAAGGATAAAAAGACAAAAATTAAATGTACCCTACCCTCAGGGAGTTTACATTCCGCTGGAGAATAATAGAGGCAAAGATTAGAACCCTCTACTAGACCCAAAATGCTGAGGCACAATGTTTTTGTCCTCTCCACTGTGGTGGCGGGGCTTTCTGCTTCGAACCCACATCTGTATTCTAGACCATGCACAGTTGTTGGGGATTCTGGCCTGTAACTTGAGTAACTGGACTTCTTTTACTCATAATCTTAGACTCACTAAGTCCTCGACCTCAGTCAGTGTCTTTGGGAAAATTATTAAACCTTAGGCTTGGTTTGTATCAGGTGTTCTTTCTTCAAGATAAAAACAACCTTAGACTTTATTTCCTCTAATCCAGAAGGGAATCAGTATGTAAACCTAAACAGGTCTCTGCCCTCTCCATTTCAATGTGGGCTACAAATCAACATGACCTTATCAATCTTTTGATTACCTCACAGTTTTAATGCATTGGCCCTACCACCACTTATACTCCTGTCTCTTTAGTCATATTGCAAATTAAGAAAAAAATTAGAAGCAGCTAGGTAGTACAATGGATAGATCACTGGATCTGGAGTTAGGAAGACTTGATTTCAAATCCGGCCTCAGATAATCACTAGTTGGTTTGCCCCGGGCAAATTACTTAATCTCTATCTGCCATAATTGCCTCAACTTCAATAGATGACAATAGCACCAACCCTGGTTGTAATAAAGATCAAAAGAATTAATTGTAAAGTGTGAGTTTAATAGAAATATTATTTCCCTTTTTCCCATCTCCCTTCTCCCCCCATAGCTCAGTAGCAGTACTAATAATTTCGATGGCTGATAGAACACAAAAAATGATATATGCCAGCTGGTTAATGTTAGACTTGATTTTTCTAGAAATTCCAGAAGCATTCAGAGAATTGAAAAATAATGAAGGACCCCTGTTATACATATATATTCATTTATAATATTTAGTGGAAAATTATTAACTCAATTTAACCTTCACAAAATCTACTTCATCAGTTTCATAATATGTTCCTATAACACAGCCTTGTTAATAGGCATAAAATATTTACCAGCCCATAAAATCACTTCCCCCCTAGCCTTTTGACTCCCCCAGGAAATTCACAGCTAGTAACATGAATGAAATTTGCATCTTTTCCTCCTCACTTGGCATTAACTACTTCTTGCTCAAGGTAAAAATGTTTAATCTAAGGAATTTTTTTTAAAGACACAAAGTCATCCTAAGTAGTCTACCTCTCCTAGTTTTAATTTACATGTTAGTATTTTTACTGATATTGCCAGATTGGCAATCTACAAATCTCTGAATCCATTTTGTAGGTGGCCTAAATTTCCTAAAAATCCTCCCCTCCCTCCATTATACTTTGTATCTGGAGATCTGATTTTAAATAGCCAAGAAAGCACTAGAGTTAGTTGTTGAATTCCCAAAAATCTTATAAGATGATCACTGTGGAACTGAAAGGGTCTTCAGAAGTCAGATAGACCAATCCTGTTGTGCAGATCAGTATATTCCAGGTCACAGTAAAGAGCAGAAAGCAGAAACAGAATTAAGTAGCATCTCCTAACTTTGATGGAATCCTCCATTCTGTCTCTAGATAGTGTAATATGTAAACTTAAGGGGACCTCAGAGCCCATATGGTCAAGAATCCCTTTTATAATGAGCCCAACGAGGAACCATCAATTTATCAATGAACATTTATTAAGCACTTACCAGGTGCCAGGAACCTCGTTAAGCACTGGAGATACAGAAGACTCGTAAAATTACTTGCTTTAAAGGAGCTCCCAGTTTAATAGATTAGTTTATTTAATTAGTTTAATGATCTCTTTGTAGGATCTAGTATTTACCAGGCCAGTTCATTCTAATTTTGGACAGTTATAATTGTTAAGAAATGTTCCTTTTATCATACCTTAACTTTGATTTCTACATACTACCTTCTTTTTATATGCTCCTAATCTCCCATCTAACCACAAAATGTAACTCAAACAGGCAGTGAGAGATAGTGTCACAGTAAATGAATAGTTGTCTTCAAAGACCAAGAAATTCATTTTCTGACATACAGTGACTATGTGACTTTCAATGTTACTTATTCCCTCACTTTAAGTTGGAGATAAGGTGCTGACCTGCACTAGTAGGAGTTTCCTTTTCAGAGAGTTTCCTATACCAGTAACCTAATATTATCCCTGTGGGGCCACTATATTTGTTTTTAAAGGGAATTTGGTATTCTATACATAGATACAAGTCACTACCTGGACTTAATAATTCACCTCCTCCTTTCCCTCTTTTGTAATGTTTCTCCATTCTCCACTCTATTAAGTTTAGTTGAATTCTACCTACCACAAATGATAAAAGCTCATTTGACATACACAGAAACCAAATGAAATCATTGGCAAGTCTTTTGTCAGTTTTCTCAAGGGTTGCAATCAAAGTTCATGGTCTCTGAGTTCATTCTTTCTTTCAGGCAGTCTCTTCTTCTAGAGCCATAAATTAAAATCCTCCCAGTTCTCCAGTCTCCTCAGTTCTTAATTTCTCATTAGAGAGGTTTTAGTGGGTCCAGAGTATTCGATCATTAAGTAATATATATTGGCTTTGAGAGGTTTTTCTCCTCGGTTACTCTCATGTTGTGCATGGAAATGGCTGCTAAGGGCAGGTCCATGATTTATCTTGTCAACCATAAATTCACTTGAGCTTGGGCAGCGGATGTCCTTTTGCCCTAGTTTTTCTATACTAAATAATTTTACTTATGCGCTCACTATTATTTAAAGCTGGCTTGCTTCCTTGTGTCTTTCTCCCTCTGGGGTCAAGGTTATAAAATAGGAAATTTAGTTCAAACTCAAATATCAAAATGAATTTTAGTTTCCCTGCACTTCCTATCGTGTAGTTAAAGAATGATCTGTAAATACACATATGTACTAGGGGAGTGCTTATTTAAGGAAATGTAATCATAATTTGAGTCTGTCAGTGAATAATCTATTTGTTTCATAGATGTATATTTTTAATACTGAATTTCTAAGTCTAACATTGACTCTTGGACAAAGAGCCTGCAGGGTATAAAGCTATTCCTCCCTAAAGTTTCTCTCTGTTTTGGACCTAGGCATTTAGTTTGAACTCTATTCAGATGGGGGTGGGGAGAGTCTGGTCTCTAATATTAGGTTGTCTAGGCTCCCTTTTCTCACAGTGATCAAAGCTTTACCCCAGCACACTGGCGAAAATTTTGTGTATGATCGGGCTTATCGTTCATATCTATGCTTTAACCTCAAAAAGAGGTAGTAAAAATATACACAATGTATGATAGGAATCAAACAGGGGGCAGGTATTTCTTTGTTTCTTTCCTTTTTTTTTGGAGGTAATTAAGGTTAAGTGATTTGCTTAGGGTCACATAGCTAGCAAGAATCTTAGGCTGGATTTGAACTCAGGTCCCACTGACTCCAGGGCTGGTGCTCTATCCACTGTACCACCTTCCTACCCCAAGGTATTTATTTCTGACACACAATGAAAACCACCCACCAAATACTCAGAAATGCACATTTGACAAGAATGAAATTTTAAACAGATTCATTAACTTCAAGTTACTCTTACTAGATACTGGCATGTTGATATTTAAGCCTCATCAGTATATAGTGAAGTCTCTGGTGTTGTGGATGGGGCATTTTACATTTTTACTCAACTTTGCATTTTTATATATATCTTATCTTTCTTGTCTTCTGGTACAATTGTCCAGGAATGGGCCAATTCTCTTCTTACTGGTTTTCTTCTCTAATACCACTAGGATAATTACCAAGCACTCATCCTAAGGAGCTCCAAGTGAAAGGGATTCAGAACCTCTATACTTCTCAAAGTGCCCTGGTTGACCATGAGGTTGACCATGTCTACTTCAAGAAGGAAGTTTGAACAACTACTAAGTTAAGGAAATACAAAGTGAAAAAAGGTAGCTTTGGGACAAAGCACAAGCTTACCTAGTTGATTCCATGCTCCATGTGGGAGTAGTGGGAGAGAGAGAGAACTGGGAAAAGAAGAGTACAGTTTGTCTTCCCACTGCCTCCACAGGAGTCCAAAGACTAAGTGCACTACTGGTTACATAAGATATTTAAAGAAAAATATGAAGTCCAAATCTGCCAACAATTTAAGACATCTATTGCTTTCATCGGATCTACTAGCTCAGCAGCCAATGAGGGCATGATTCATTATTGCAAATCACAAGTCTGTGTTATGGTATAATGAAGCCATGATGATTCATATAAAACTAGTATGACTATGAAGTCACCTTGAGTCACATTTTGCTGGAACAGGACCCAAAGCTCTCATGGGGTAATTTTGAACCAGAAAGGACAACTCTGGGCATGCTCCATGGTAAGGATCCTAAAACCAATTCAGCAGGCTAAATTATGATAGTGAGATCACCAATTTTAGGAGGAAGCATTACTGTAAGATATATAGTCCAACCCTGTCTTTTTACACAATAGGAAACTGAGGCCCAGAGAATTTGCGTGGCTTTTTAAGGTCACACCAATAGTAATTGGCAGGCTAAGAATTTGAGTCAAGGTCTTCTGGAAAATAAATCCAACATTCTTTCCTGATTCTAACATACTAGTTTACACATTTTCTTCCTGATTTCACAGGGGTTTAAGTCCATTTGTAGGCATTGCTAATGGAAGAGAGCAGAAATATGGATTATTCATAGCAGTGGATAATTTTAAAATATTTATACTTGGTGATAAAATATTTTTTTCTTACATATATAAACAGATAAAGAGACAACCTAATGGAGTAGAGAGAAAACAGGCTTAGGTGTTTACAAATCTCAGTTCTAGTATTAACTTTCTTCCATGCCACCTGACCTCATTCATATCAATTAAACTCTCTAGGCCACAGTCTCTTCCTGTTTAAAATGAAGGGCTCCTGTTATATAAGCTCTAAGGTCTCTTTTCCTGCTCCTATTCTGATGCACAATGGATTAGTTCCATTGAATCTCTAAATTTAGTCATTTATTGTGCTGTCAATGGCTGATATCTTTTTATATTTTGATTTTTTTTTCTGTATCATGTCAAGTATATTTTGACATGCTTACAAAGGAAAGGATATGGCTATCTCTAAACATTATTTTCATTGTTTTCACTATTGCCAAATGATTCTTATGAATAGTAAGTAAAAATAATAATGTAACATTGAATTAAATAATTTAATATTCTTACCAGTCCTATCTGAATGCATTAATGCTTTCTTATTTTCTGTTGTTCAATTGTGTCTGACTCTTCATGACCCTATTTGGGGTTTTCTTGGCAAAAACACTGGAATGTTTTGCCATTTCCTTCTCCAGCTCATTTTACAGATGAAGAATCTGAGACAAACAGGTTAAAATGACTTGGTCAGGATAATACAGCTAGTGTCTGAAACAAGATTTGAACTCAGGTCTTCCTGACTTCAATCCTGACCCTCTAACCACTGCACTGCATAGCTGGCTATATTTGTGTTTCCTATGCACCGACGCCTACTAGGCTCTAAGGGTAAAAAGACAAAAACTAAATAGTCCTCAAAATGCTTAAATTCTAAGAGAGGAGACAACATATATATATATATATATATATATATATATATATATATGTATATGGGAATATATAGAAAATGAATATAAGGCTGGTGAGGGAAAGAAATCAGGAGCAGTTAGGTGTGGAGAAGATCAAGAAAGGATTGATGAGCTGAGCCTTGGAAGAAATCAAAGATTTCAAAAGGTGAAATTGAATAAGAAGTAACCAATGAAAAGGCACAGAGACAGAAGATTTTTGTTTTAGTTTTCTCCAAAGAAAAAACACTACATCTATCTATCTATCTATCTATCTATCTATCTATCTATCTATCTACCTACTTATCTACTTATATTTACAAGTTTTACTTAACACAGTCAATTACTGTACTTAATGACACCATTGCCCCAGGTTTAACTCAAAGAACCTAGTTTCCTTTCCTTATCGGTTCATATCACACCACATTCAGTTGATTCTGGAAGAGATAAATAGATTTCCATAAAAGAAAACAAGATCAATGATGAAGTCACAATGGATCTTTTTTCTTTTTTTGCGGTATCCCTCTCCATTAATGCTCATGGCAGCCTGTTTCTGGCTTCTCATACTGTATAACCCTTGCCTATGTGAAAGAAAATATAAGAAGGAAGAACAGAAAGACAAACCAAAAGGACAAACAAGCAACATTGCTTTGAAAGTTAAAGATTGATCGTAATGTACTAAAAAAAGGAAAGCAAACTGTACATAATAGAAAGGTGTAGATTGTCATGTATGACCCCCCTTTTCTATTCTGTGTGTGTGGGAAAACATGTTCTTGTTGTTTGTTACCTTCAGAATAAAAATAAAAGAAAAAAATGTAAAAAAGAAAAAAACCTTTGCTACTGGTCCTTTATAGATCCATTAAGTGTCAAAAATAAGCTTATTAAGTTACAAAGTCAGAACCCCTTTAGAGACCTTCTTCTAGGTCCTTTTTTTCATATTTTGAGGGGTAGCAATGGAGCACTCGGTGAGTCTTGTATCTTGCTTGCACTACAGTATTGGCTCACTTTTCTGATCACTTATTTAATTCATTACATCTCTTATATGAGTTCAACAATATATATCATCCTTGCAAATGAGCTCTGCCTTTCATGAATCTCTTCATTGATCCTTTGTATCACCATTACTTTTAATTACTTAGACATAGCAGTTTTCCAAATTTCGGTATCATAGAGAATAGAACTGTATTCAGTGACTTTCTGATTATACAGCCAAAGGAAGTTTAAAAAGAAGGAAATATATGATCACTTAATGTATTCACTACTCTCGTGACTTCAGATAGGATAGTTTGCTTAAGTTATCAAGTACTTAAGGAATTCTCAATGAATCAGACTTAAAATTATAAGGGACCTTATCACTCATCTTTCCTAATCCCTCATTTTATAATTAAGGAATCTGAGTAATAGAAGTCAGTGGACTTTCCAATGTAAGTAGCAGAGTTGGGATTCCAACTCTCGTTAACATGGAAGATAGTGAGGTCCACCAGATAGACCTGTTAATAAGTGAGGTCATGCTCATTGCATTAAGCCCTAGAAAATTTCAGTGGCTGCCAAAAGACATCCAGAGTCACCACAATGAAGGTAAATTGATTTCTGGCAAAATGTTTTTTTCTACATTTCGTGATTTTCCCCCTTCTAATTTGAGTATTTGTTTTCATTGTGCCAAAGTCATTCATTCAAGTATTATTTCAAATGGTTGTTTTTGAAAATCAATTTTGCTAGACTTCCCTTCAATAAACTGATGGATTGCCTTGTAGGACAGAGAAGTCCAACAAAGCAATCTGAATCTCCCTGCTTCATACATCTTTCTTAAATTGTTTTCAGTGGATTCTAAATACAATACAAAAAAAATTAAGATGCAATTTCTTACTATATGCCCCTGTTCTTGACAAATTATTTTATTATATAACCAAGTCCATTGATCAAATTTGAAATCTGGTTACATTTACTAATGAATGAATACGTTCTAGTAGGTCACTACATAATGAACATAATTGAGTTAAGACAGTCATTCAAATTTCTCTAAAAGAATTTAGAATATCTACATACTTAAGATTAAATTATTTATCATCAACTGTACTGCTTTCTCCTTTTGTTTTTATCCTTCAGCAGATGAAAAAAATGAAAAAGAGAGACTGACTGATTTGCTACAGGCACATTGATGGTGAGTATCGAGGAGTATCTGGAATCCGGATATTTTGACTTCAAGTAGTTGGTATCAAACATGATAGAGCACTGATTTCATCTTCTCAGAGTCCATAAGATTCTTTCAGGTCTTAACTAAAATGATTCTTGCTACAAAGCAGCCTTTTTTTAAAATATATTTTTAGTTTTCAAAAATCACTTCCATAAGTTTTAAATTTTCTCTACCTCCCTTCCCCCTTCCTCCCCAAGAGAGCCTATGTTATGATATGGGCTCTACATATACATTCCTAGTAAACCCATTTTCACATTAATCATGTTATATAGAAGAATTATAATGAATAGGAAAACCATGAGAAATAAGAAAATAAAACAAAACAAAAAAGAAAATAATCTTTTTCTTTTTGCATCCCAACTGCATAGTTCTTTCTCTGGATATAACTTGCATTTTCCATCATTTGTTCTTTGGAATTGTTTTAGGTCCTTGCATTGCTGAGAAGATCTAAGTCTATCAGAATCAGTACTTGCATACTGTGACAGTTCCTGTGTACAATGTTCTCCTGGTTCTGCTCCCCTCATTCAGCATCAGTTCATATAGATATTTCCAGGTTTCTCTAAAGTCTACCTGTCCCTCATTTCTTATAGCACTATAGTATTCCATTACATTTATATACCACAACTTGTTTAGCCACTCCACCATGCATGGGCATCCTCTCAATTTCCATTTTTTGGCCACCACAAAAAAAAAGATGCTATTAATGATTTTGCACATGTGGGTCCTTTTCCCCTTTCTGTTATGTCTTTGAGATACAGACCTAGAGATGATATTGCTGAGTCAAAGGGTATACACATTTTTATAGCCCTTTGGCTATAGTTCCAAATTGTTCTCCATAATGGTTGGATCAGTTCACAGCTCCACCAACAATGAATTAGTGCGGGGTGGGTAGGTGGCACAGTGAATAGAGCACCGGCCCTGAAGTCAGGAGGACCTGAGTTCAAATCTG
>JAQQSV010004731.1:0-14747 GCA_028646515.1 Pseudochirops corinnae | reverse complement strand
TAATTTCTGCCTCTGAAAATTGCCTGTTCATATCCTTTGACCATTTATCAATTGGGGAATGACTTGTATTCTTATAAATTTTACATAATTCCCTGTAAATTTTGGAAATGAGGCCTTTATCAGAGACGCTGGTTATAAATATTCTTTCCCAATTTCCCACCTCCCTCTTAATCTTGGTTACATTGGCTTTGTTTGTACAGAAACTTTTCAATTTAATGTACTCAAGGTTATCCATTTTGCATTTTATAATGCTCTCCAATTCTTCTTTGGTCATTAAAATTTCTCATATAAACAAAACCAATGTAGCCAAGAATAGAAGGAATGAAGAAAATTGGGAGAAAAAAAAACTTTCATAGCTAATCTCTCAGATAAGATGTGATTGTGTTGGAATACTGCTGTGGCACAGGAGAAGATGGCCGGATTGGTTTAGAAAAACATAGGAAGACTTGTATCTATGGAGGAAGATTCTGTCTACCTCCAGATAAAGAGATAACAAGTGGGAATATGCGTAGTGTAGTCTTACATAGATATGTATGAGCATATATATGTCTATCTATCCACATTCAGCTGTAACTTTTTTCAGATTAGGGATGGGGGGAGGGAGGGAAAAAAAAATAAAGTTAAAATTACACTGCAGAGAGCAAAAGAAAACCTAGGAGGAAGCAAAGAAAAGCTGGGGAAATTTGAAAACCTCCTATAGTTTTTATGTTATTATATATTACATTTTTTATATTTGTAGGTTTTCTTGAAATGGTAATTTATTGTTTTATATTAAATCCTTTCTTATGTTCTGCTGTGTACATGGAAATGTTCTTTTTTTCCCTTTCTCATTTTGTGTTTAAGTTTAAAATGAATAAAAAATTCACAAACAAAAAAGAATGATGTCCTTCTCCAACTTAGGATGTTTTTCCATGCTGTCAGTAAGGGAAGTCAGGGAATTTGTAGTTAGAGAATCCAGACCAATTTTTGTATTAGCTTAAGAAAAATCTAATTAAGAAAGTAAATCTGCTGAAAATAAAAATATGCATTCCAAAGCCTAACACTGAGAACTTTCCAATTATGCATTAGCACAAATCAATAAGAATTGTATATAAAGAGAGATAGCAATCCTTTCTTCTCAGTCTAATGGGTATTTAGCTAGTATAGGCTGCTAGGTGGTGTACTGGCTGGAGCTCTGGGCCTAGAGTCAGGAGGACCTGAGTTCCTCCCTGACTTCAGATCTTTACTTAGCTATGTGACCCCAGAAAAGTCATTGAACCTCTCTGTGTCTCAGTTTCTATATCTGCAAAATGGTGATAATAATAGCACCTACCACACAGGGTTGTTGTGAGGATCGAATGATTTCACATATTTAAAGAACCTAGCAAACCTACATAAATGCCGGCTATTATTACCTACCTTACTATATGCCAGGGGCTGTGGATATGAAGACAAAATAGTCCTTTCCACAAGGAGTTTATATTCTTTTGGGTACAGTCCCTTGCCTATAACAGAGGTCAGATTTGAACTTTGGTACCCCTGCTTCCAGGATTGACACTCCATCCACTATGTCATATCATCCCACCGACTTTTTAGATTTGCCTTAGTCTTGGGCAGAGACAATTGTTTGAAATGAGGAGATTGGAATCAGATGCTACCCAGCTCTAAAATCATATAGCCTTTAAGATTGGTGACACAGAGTCCGTGTGATTTGTCCCCGGTCCCATCTTGCAACCCTAGGAATAGAATGCACAGAAACGTTAGAACAAGAGTTAACTAAACTGCTCTAGTACGCCACTCCAGAACCTGGGATCTATGCTTCTTTCCCCCCCCGCCTTTTTCTAGTTTTTTAGTTGCATGCCCAATTCATTGATTGGCTCTTTCTGTGTTTTGTTGATGTAAGTATTTATGTGTATATTTACAGGTATATGTATATATTATATATGCATATTTATTTATTTGTTTGTTTGTTAATTTATTCCTGTAGGTACCTCTTTAGCTACATCCCACAAATTTTGGTATGTTGTAGCACCTACACAAAAATTGACCATGTATTAGCACACAAAAACTTCACAATCAAATGCAGAAAAGCAGAAATAGCAAGTGCATTCTTTTCAGATCACAATGCCATAAAAATTACACTCAATAATAATGGGCAATGGAAAGATAGATTAAAAATTAATTGGAAACTAAATAATCTAATCCTAAAAAGTAAGTGGGTCAAAGAACAAATCATAGAAACAATCACTAATTTTGTTAAAGAAAATTACAGCAACGGGTCCCATGCTTCTTAACCAGACCGAGAACACTGTCTGAGCCTTAAATGTCTAAAGCATTCCAATGGTTTGTGTTATTGTTATTGTCATTCAGTTGTATTCAATTCTTCCTGACCCCTTTTGAGGTTTTCTTGGCAAAGATATTGGAGTGGTTTGCCATTTCCTTCTCCAGCTCATTTTACAGATGAGGAAACTGAGGTAAACAGGGCTAAGTGACTTGCCCAGGGTCACATAGTTATTGAGTGTCTGAGGATGGATTTGAACTCAGGTCTTCCTGACCTTAGGCCTGGCATTCTATGGTGCCACCTAGTTATCAATGTTAGTAACTCCCCCCAAACCAAGGCAGAAATAATAGCATATGGAAAGTGGTAAATTTAAAGAGCAAGGACCTCGATTCAAGAGTTGGAACTTGGTTACTTCTATTCTGCCAGTTAATACTTATCTGACTTTGAGCAAGTTTCTTTCCTTGCATTCAATTTACTCAAGGCCTTATTTCAGGCTTTTCTTCTGCTTCTACTGTAGCTCAGAAATTGCTACCTACGGCAAAGTCTCCACTTTTAAACTCATTTCTCAAGTCAATCTACTTAAACTATACATTAAATATTGATCAGCCCCAGAGAGGCCAAATACATTTAGTATAGATGCATTCAATTCGCACCAGAATCATTAAGCCTATAAACCAGGCCACATCCCACTGAAGGAGTCCCTACTGGAGATGATGATGGACAAGACTAAGGGCATTTGAACTGGCCCCTTGCTCTTGGGAATTCCCAGGGTCATACTCTTAGGAGCCTGCTCTCTTGCTTCCATACATTCAGAGCTCCTATCATGTTCTTTAGAGCAGGTAGGTGACACAATAGTACTGGGCTTGGAATCAAATTTTGTGAGTTCAAATCTGGCCTCAGACACTCACTAGTGTGATCCTGGACAAGTCACTTAAGCCTATTTGTCCCAGTTTCCTCATCTGTAAAATAAACTGGGAGATTCAAGATGGAAATGAAGATACCATATATAACAAAATATCATAGCAAAAGTTTTTGTGGTAATGAAGAACTAGAAACAAAGTAAATGTTGACTGGGGAATGGTAAAGACAAGTTGTGGTAGATTAATTCAATGGGAAATTTTGTTGTTTAGTCATTTTCAGTTGTAGCTAACTCTTTGTGACACCTTTTGGATTTTTCTTATCAAAGACACTGGAGTGGTTTACCACGTTCTTCTCTACCTCATTTTATATATGAGGAAACTGAGGCAAACAGGGTTAAGTGACTTGCCCAGGGTCACACAGCTACTGAGTGTCTGAGACTGGATTCTGACTCCAGTCTCAGAGAGCTATCCACTGCATCACCTAGCTGTCTTAATGGAGTATTATTTCACTGTAAGAATGAAGAAACATGAAGAATTCAGAGAAACACAGGAAACTTTTTATGAAGTGATACAGATTGAAGGAAAACCAATAAAATAATACATACAGCTACAACAATGTAAACAAAAAAACCCACAATAAATAAAATGAAACTGTATATTGTATAATTATAATGACTAAGTTTGGCCTTAGGAAAGAGTTGAAAAAGCTTCCTCTGGATCCTCCCTTTTACTGGTAAGGCAGGAGATCATGTATATGAAATATTACATACACTGTCCACTACTTGTTGTGTCAGTGAGTTGGGCTTAACCGTTTTTTCTTTTTGTTTTTGTATCTTTTTTTTTTTTCCAAGGGAAGTATAACTAGATAGGGAGGAAGAGGAGGAGGAGGAGGGATATATTTGGAAAAGAATGTGATGTTAAAACAAAAGATATCACTTTTAAAAAACCCTGTTAAAAAATAATGACCTCTAAAATCCCTAAAAATTTCCCTCTTCCCTCTCCTCATTTCCCTGCCTTTCCCCACCCTCATCTATCTATCTTTCTATCTATCTATCTATCTGTCTATCTATCTATCTATCTATCTATCTATCTATCTGTCTATCATCTATCTACCTATCTATTCTTTCTATCTGTCTGTCTATCTATCTATCTATCTATCTATCCATCCATCCATCCATCCATCCATCCACCCACCCACCCATCCATCCATCCATCCATCCATCCATCTATCTATCTATCTATCTATTCTTTCTATTTGTCTATCTGTCTGTCTGTCTATCTGTCTGTCTGTCTATCTATCGAGAGATATATAGACATAAATATAAATAGATATAGATATGGACACATGGACACATATACACACATGTGTGTATACATACATATGCATAAACATTATATATACAGATAGAGATATAGACAGGTATCTCTCTACTTATCTATATATCGATCTATATCTGTTGTTGTTCAGTCCTTTCAGTCATGTTCAACTCTTCGTAACCCCACTTGGGGTTTTCTTGGCAAAGGTACTGGAGTGGTTTGCCATTTCCTTCTCCAGATCATTTTACATGTGAGGAAACTGAGGCCAACAGGGATAAGTGACTTGTCCAGGGTCACATAGCAAGTAAGTGTCTGAGACTAGTTTTGAACTGAGAATAAAGAGTCTTCCTGACTCCAGGCTTGGCACAGTGTGAACTGAGCTACCTATGTGCCCTTATCTATTTTTGTTGTTCAGTTTTTTCAGTCATGTCTGACTCTTCATGACCCTATTTGGGGTTTTCTTGGCAAAGACACTGGAGTGGTTTCCCATTTCCTTCTCCAGCTCATTTTACAGATGAGAAAAGTGAGGCAAACAGGTTAAGTGACTTGCACAGTGTCACACACACAGCTAGATTTGAACTTAGGAAGATGAGTCTTCCTGATTCCAGGCTTGGTACTCTATCCACTTCACCACCTAGCTGCCCATGCCCCTATCTATATCTGAAGGTCTGTTTATATTTGTAGCTATATCTATATACCACAAAACAATCCCTGATCTCAAGGTGCTTTCATTCTGCTGGGGTTTCTGTGGTATCTCAAGGAGCTATATTGCCATTTCAAGCCACAGAGGTGAGACCAGCTTATAAGACTGCTGTAATGAAAGGCCTCCCAGCAGGCTACTCATAAGTACCATACATATAAAGGTCAAAATCACCCGACCCCATTTGAGTATTTATCATTTAACCTGTTAAGCTCACACCTCTATCAATCATTCCAGAATAGACTTTAAACTAAATGTTAAAAGTCCTTCATGAAGTGATGTTATCCAAGAACCCCTTTCCCCCCTTCCCCAACGATTATCTATGTTACCAAGAACTGGAGTTATTCCAGAAGTTGGAGCAAGTGGGACATTCAAGCTAAATCCTCTCAGAAGAGACCAGTTGAGAGGGAAGGGAGAAGAGATCATGGCTCCGGTCTCAGTCTAGTTTTCCTTTCTCCCATTTTAGCTAAAGACCTTGTGAGCTTTTAAGAATCCACAGGATATAGGACTTCCCATCCTCCCACCAATGTCTTAGTGGTAGCCCCGATCAGCTGGTAGCAAAGTCTGTGTCAGAAACCGAGGACACACTGGGCATAGGTTCATGGCTCCACAAGGAGATCAGCAGAGAAACCTCTCATGTTAAAGGGCAACATCCTGAGGCCCCGATGAATGGAAGAAAAGGTCTTCCAGAAAACAGGAGGTATGAGTTACACCTTTTCTGTGTTCTCTAATCCTGACTCCATTTTCTCTTGGGCCCTGTATGTACTTGTGGGAGAGGGTATCACAGAATTTATACCAACTCTTCTTATTATACTAACTTAGTAAATACCCATCTCTAAAAGCCACTTAAGGCTGTCTGACTAAATCAATTACCAGTTGATATTATTGGGCACAACATACCCATAAGGGCTTGAGATAATGGCATCAAAGAAACACATTTGGCTTCTCCAGGATATTCCTAGAACTCTGAGGGGAAGATGTAGCCTTGCTCTAAGGACCCTATGAGGGTGACAGTTGACAAAATGAACTCCAAAGTCTATATGGGCTACATTCAGATCATGTATGAGATGCACTACTATATTTTTAAAGTTTATGAATAATATTTCATTTTTCCCAATTACACATCAAACAATTTTTTAGCACATTTTAAAAAATTTTCTGTTGCAAATTCCCTCCCTTTCCCCTACCTGAGACAGTTAGCAATTTGATATAGGTTATACACTCCACTGCTATTTTCAGATCAGCAGGGGGGAAATACTTCTACAATGTTTTTGTCTCATCCTCCCTGCCACAATCCTCTCTTATATTTAAATTTCAGAATAGAGAAAATCCTCTGGATGTCTACCACATACTGGAAGGGCACCTAGGTGACACAAATGAATAGAACACTGGGCTTGGAACCAGAAAGACTCATTTTCATGGGTTCAAATCCAGCCTCAGATACTTACTAGCTGTGTGATTCTAGGCAAGTCACTTCACCCTGTTGGCCTCAGTTTTCTCATCTGCAAAACAAACTGGAGAAGGAAATGGCAAACCACTCCAGTATCTTTGCCAAAAAGCAACAGCAACAGCAACAACAAAAAAACAACCTCCCAATGAGGTCACATAGAGTCAGATACAACTGAAAAACAATACAAAAGAGAGGGGGAAAAAAAATAGAATGCTATGATGCTAATGTTGCATACCCATAGACCCACCGCCTCTTCCAAGAGTAGTGGGAAGTATCTTCTCCTATCTTTTCTTTGGGGCCTAGCTTGGTCTTTGTCCTGACTTTTCTATGTTGGTTGGCAGCACCTCCATCTTTGATTCCTACTATCAAGAATAAGCCACTCTCAATCGGTACTTTGTTAGCATCAGGGAAGATTTCCAGTGATCCTCTTAGAAACCTGAGATTTGATACAAGGATCAACTCAGATCAAGAAGCAAAATTTTTGCCTGTGAAATGAAAGCAGTAAATATTTGGCTTTCCTGTGTTCCTGATGTCTTGCTGCTCACTCGTGCGTCAGAGGCACGCAGCAGAGAAAGAACTTTAGGTCAGCGGGTGAGCTCCCTTTGCTGTGACACATTTTTGTGAGATGGAATCAATATCTATAAGATCACCAGACTGCCTCCTCACTGCCAAGAGAGCACAGGAGGGGAGAAAAGACATGAAGACTCGGAGGAAACCTCAGAGGACGGAGGTTATTGGGGAGGGAGGGATGCCATATGTTCCTTCTCTTTGAATATTATTATTATCATTATTTCTTCTATTTGTCTTGGAGAGCAATTGAGGGGGTTGTGCTATTTGGGTTTATTTGTTTTTGCAGGAGGGAAGATGGAATGGGAGAGAGAATTCTTCCTCCCACAAGGAGGAACGAAAGCAGCTTGGCATAGCAGAGAAAATACTGATTCTGGACTCACAGGGAACAGGTTCAAATCTTGCCTCTCATACTTACTCTCTGTGTGACCCAAGCCAAGTCACATAAACCTCTTTAGGCCTCAGTTTCCTCACCTGTAAAATGACTAGGTGGCCTCTAAGCTCCATTCCAGGTCCAGCTCTCCAATCCTATGCAGGATTCTTACCAGCACCCACCAAAAGAGATAAGTATTATTGAAAGTCAGGCTGATTCAGCAACCCATTGTACCCAGACCTGCTTATCAATCAGTGTTGGGAGGAGGCATCATTCAGTTGGCAGCTTTCTATGACCTGCTATTTGTTGTGTAATAAGTCATCCCCCTACCTGTTTGTACCTGGAGATTGTCATGTACTTGCTACCTTGGGGAGGAACTGAGATACAAAGTCCCTCCCCTTTGCTGATATGAACCCATCTGAATTGTCTTTATCTCATTACAAAAGTTGTCAATAAAAGCTGGCTCCATCCTGAAGTCATTGCTGATCCCCACTGATCAGCCTGGCAGCATGTTACTACCTTGACATACTTAAATAAACTCTTTAAATTCTCTTTGTCTGGAGTTTTGCCATCTTAATCAGAGCAGAAGTCAGGGCAAACAATTTTTTCTTTCAATAGTACAGAGGAGTCTGAATCTTTTGCAGGCTCTGCAGATCAGCCCAGATTCCTGTGCAATTCTCCCTTAGAGCACTGGTCCCCTAGTATCAAGTTAGGTCTCCTGAAATTATCCAGAGACCTGCAGAACAGTCACCTGTGCCCTTCAATAGCTCAACTGGCAGGTCACAGATTCATGTGCCAGAACTGGAAAGGTACTTTAGAGAACATTTAACCCAACTATGTCATTTTACAGAGCAAGAAACTGAGGCTCAGAAAAGGGAAGTGAGGGGCGGCTAGGTGGCACAGTGGATAGAGCACTGGCCCTGGAGCCAAGAGGACCTGAGTTTAAATCTGGCCTCAGACACTTAACACTTACCAGCTGTGTTACCTTGGGCAAGTCACTTAACCCCAACTTCCCTGCCTTCCCCCCTCCAAAAAGCAAAAAGAAAGAAAGAAAAGAAAAGAAAAAAAAAGAAAAGGGAAGTGATTGGCTAAGATTACATAACTAGTAAGTTGCAGAGCTGTGTTTCAGACTGTTTTGACTTGAAAAGATTGTAGTAGTTGCATCTGTGGAGATCCCAGATATAGTACTTGAGGAGATACCCAACTTTTGTGAAGACTTTGTGAAGACCAGATTCACTTAATTTGGCCATCTGGACATGGGCTAAGGTTAGTTCTGATTTACAGTGTCTTTTTTCTACATTTCCATCCCCCCTACACTGTCCTAGAGTCCCAATTCTGCATTTCTAGTTGCCTCCTGGACAACTATGTCTGAACATCCTATTCACACCCCATTTAAATTCAACAGGTCCTGAACAGATTCCATCTTTCCCTCCCCCAACCAACTTTTTCTCCTGATTTTTATTTTTCCCTTTTAAAAATAGATTATTATGGATATCTTTTGTTTTTGCATCCCCTAATATCCCTTCTCCTATCCCTCCTCAAAAGCCATCCTTATAACAAAGGGTTTTTTAAAGAAAAAGAGAGAAAAAATTATTTAGACCAATCAACACATTGAAAAAATATGATGCTCTATGCTAGCAGCTCTCAACCTGTGGGTTATGTTCAATTTGTAACAATGAAAATACATCCTGCATATCAGATAGATTCATAACAGCAAAATTACAGTTATGAAGTAGCAACAAAAATAATTTTATGGTTGAGGTCACCACAACATGAGTAACTGTATTAAAGGGTCATGGCATTAGGAAGGTTGAGAACTACTACTCTATGCAATGTTGCACACCTGTGGAGCGCCCCCCTCTAAAAAGCCTGGGAGGGTGTCTTTGCCTATCTCTTCTTCAGGGCCTACCTTGTTCTTTATCCTCCTGACTTTTCTCTGTAGGTTAAGTGACACTTCTGTCCTTTTTTCCCAGTCACCCCACTCATAATTTGATGAAGAAATTGAGGCCCAAAGAAATTAAGTCACTTTTTGAAAGGTCAGTAGGGAAGAAGTGGAAGAACCTGGATTCCACCCCAGATCTTCTGCCTCCAAGTATTTCCCCTCTTTACCCGCCCTCCACCCTATATCTGATCCATTTCTTTTTTTTTTCTTTTTGCTTTTTGGAGGGCAATTTGGGTTAAGTGACTTGCCCAAGGTCACATTGCTAGTTTTTGTGTTAAGTGTCTGAGGCCAGATTTGAACTCAGGTCCTCCTGACTCCAGGGCCAGTGCTCTGTTCACTGCACCACCTAGCCGCCTCATCTGATCCATTTCTAAGTCTAGGGAATTCTACCTCCATGATATCTCTAGCATCCATCTCTTTGTTTCCACTATCAAGGCAGCTCTCATGCCCTCTTCACCTACAAAAGCCTTCTAGATCAGAAGCGTCAAACGTCCTGTGGGTATAATGGTCCACAATGCTCCCAAGTATGACAGAACCAGATTAAAATGTAATTGGGAAATATTTAACAAAATAAATAAAAATATAATGAAGCACAGATAGTATTAAAACTAAGTTAATGTGGCCCACAAGGATCCTTATATGAGGATTCTCTGCCCCGCTCCTATTTGAGTTTGATACCACTGTTCTAAATGGTGTCCTCATCTCTGTCCCCTGCCCATCTAATTTGTCCTACTTAGCACTGCCATGATAATCTTCCTAAGACACAAGTTTGATTGTAACACTCCCCTTCATTGGGTCCCCATTACCTATAGTGATGGAAATACACAGTAGATAACTAGCTAGAGATAGATGATAGATAGAGAGATACAGAGATGATAGACAGACAGATAGATAGATGATAGTTTTCCCCCTAGAACATAGACAAGGAGCACCGGCCGCACTGTTCCACCCAGCCTGAGTGGGCGGGGCCGTTGAGCTCCCTGGATTGCCCCAAACACACACCGCACCCCGTAGTCCTGCAGTCTTGTCTGGTCTAGTGAGGCATCCTCAAACACATGGAGCCCAAGCCAGAGGAACAGGTCGTTGCCGAGGACTATGATGATGACCCTGTGAACTACAAGGGCACCAGAATCAAGGGCCTGCTGCCCAACTGGTACAAGGTGTTCAGCCCAGTCTGTGGCCTTCCTTACCATTGGAAAGTGGAGACAGATCTTGTGTCCTGGCTGAACCCCCATGATCTTAGCTCTGTCATCACAAAGGCAGCCAAGAAACTCAGAAGCAACTTGGATCCAGAAGATAAGCTGGACCACAGCTATGAAAAGCCGGAAAGAGAGGAGATGAAGGAACAATGTTACCACTGAAGGGACAAGTTGACCCCCTATCCCAAGAGCAAGAAAGCCAAGCGGAAGGAAGAAGAATTGGATCTATGGACCCTAGTGCCTATTCTGATGCCTCAAGAGGTACATGGTCTACAGGTCTCCCCAAGCAGAGTGAGGCAAAGACAGGAGCTGACACAACAGCAGCTGGGCCCCTGTTCCAGCAATGGCCAGCCATACCCCTCCCCAGGGGCAGTGATTCAGGCCAATGCTGAGGCCTCACAGCTCAAACAGCAAGACTAAGACTGAACTCACCCTCTCCTCCAGATCTTCCAACCCTTGTGTTCATAATAAAGTGTTTTCCTTTCAAGTTTAAAAAATAGATAGATAGATAGATAGATAGATAGATAGATAGATAGATAGATGAATGATAGCATATAATATAATAATTGCTTACTATATGTTAGACACTGTGCTAAGTACCAGGGATGCACATGCAGACAAATGAGACAGCCATTACTCAAGGAGCTTAAACTCTAATAGGGGAAGACAACACAGAAAGGGGGTGCTGGAATGTTGGTCATGGAATACTCTGCAGGAAGATGGAGGGAAGACCCCAATAAGTTGCAAGGAGGCCTTGAGCCTTGGCAAGATATGGCAAAAGAGTTGATCTATCAGAACTGGGGACAGCAGGGTTGAGCACAAATTTCTAGTGGGGTGGTGATCATCAATGAGAAGGGTCATGGTGGAGAGACTGCAGGAAGTTGAATGGGGAATAAACTTCAAACTTCTAGGCTTGGCACTGGAGGATTTCCACAATATAGTCTAATCTTACCTCTCTAGTCATCTCCCACTTCTTTGTGCTTCAGCCAAGCAAGACTGTTCACTGCTTCCTGAATATGTCTATGTTTTCCCACTTGTTACCTAATTCTCACCTGTGGTTCCAAGAAGCTGTAGTGATGTACAGCATACATACCCCAGTAAAAACATCTCAGCAGACAAGCTACACCAGATTGAGGGTAGGTGATATGCCTCAAATCCATTGATGAATTAAGGGGATATCTGCCCCAAACATATGAAGACTTCCCCCCAGTGCAATGGGCAAATGAGAACAATTTGTTCCAGTGGCCATGGAGGCTGAAGCTTGGTCAGATATCAAAGACACCAAGGTCATCTACTGTATCCCAAACAATTTCCAATCATTTTGACTTTTGTGCTGCCACTGGACTTCAATGACTCTGGAAGAGAGTGAAACTAAAGACTTTATGTAGCTCTGTCTCACTTAAATCCAATTCATGCTCAAGTCAAAACATCACCCTATGATGTCATTGGTCCTCTTTGAAAATGAAGAACAAGCAACAATAGCCTTCTCCCCTCTTTGCCTTTCCTTTTGCATCTCCACTATTAAAATCCTACCCATCCTCAAGAATGAACTCAAATAATACCTCAAATAAATGGAAGACCATTTGATTCTGACCATTCTGATTCCTCAAATAAAATGGGATCACTCTATCTCTCCTTTGAACCCACATGGTATTTTTTTTATGTCTCACAATGCATTTACCATATTCTGCCTTGTACTGCAGCCGTTTTTGTATTCATTATCTCCCCTTCTAGATCATAAGCTCCTCGAGGGCAAGATCTCATTTATCCTTGTATCCTCTCTAGCCCCTAGCACGGTACCATGCAAACAGGCACTCAATAAGTATTTGCTGAATTATCCGTAGGTCCTGTGAGAGTCAGTGTTGTCAAATGGAAAGGATATTCTACAAGGTTCTAGCCCTGGCCCTCTGACTAAATAGTTGAGTGATGTTAAAAATGTTACTTCCCTCTATGAGCTTATTTTCTTCCTCTATAAAATGAAGGGTTCGACTAAATGATATCTCCACCTCTAACATTCTCTGAGACAGTGGTATATTTTTCTATTGCATTTCCCAGACATCTAAAATCACAATAATAAAGGGAAGCTGGAATTTGAAATCTACCAGTAGGAGAGTAGCTTGAGAGGTCAATCTGTCTTTTCCCCTATCTCGGAGCAGTACTATATTTAACTTAACCTAAACAGATAGGTGTCTATTCTCTTTTGAAAGTCCTCCTACACAAGAGACTCTCCAGCAACTTCTTCAATCATCCTTCAGTGTTTTAAAAGTCATCAATCTTAGAAAATTCAATGGTGCCTGGAAGGTCAATTCTATCTTCCTAGACCTGAGGTTTCCTGTTGTCTCTTGGACCTGTAATGCAGTCCTGTATTTCTAGTTGCCAGCTGGATATCTACTCCAGTCCTAATGTGGCTATATCTTTGAGTCTTTTCTCTCTTCTACCCCCCATATGCCACCGTGTCCTGTTGATTCTACCACCAAAATTCCTTTCACGTTTAGGCCCTCCTTTCCATTCTCACCAATTCTCTCCTAGTTCAGATCTTCACTCATTCCCTCCCAGAATAGCCTCTTGATGCCTATAGCCTTTTCCATGTCTAATCCTTGATTTACACAGCTTCCAAAGAAATATTCCTGATGTACAGCTCTGATGACAACATTACTTCCCTCTTCCAAAATTTTAGATGACTCCTGACTTCCTACTGTATAAAATACAAACACCTTAGCTTACAATTCAAGGTCCTCCACAATTTTACTCTATTGGTTGTGGTATAGTGGAAAAAATAATCACAATCATCAGATCTGGCAATAAAAAATAAAAACAGCAATTGCAGAAGGGTTTGTGGGAGGATAGGTCTATCAATGTATTGTTGGTGGAGCTATTAATTGGTCCAAACATACTGGAAAGCAATTTGGAATTATACCCCAAAAGTCACTCATTGGGACATACCCTTTGGGTTACCACCAGGTGGTTGTTGTTATTTGTTTTTTACTCTTGAAAAGGACCAATGTTACCATGGGGTGATGTCTTCACTTGCACAAGTAAAGGATACCACTAGATATAACCCTCAAGGAGGTTCAATGCATAAGGAAAGGATCGATACATACAAAAATATTTATAAGGGCATTTTTTGTTTTGGCAAAAAACTGGAAACAAAATGGAGGTCTATCAGTTTAAGAATGGTTGAACAAATTGTGCTATATGAATGCCATGGAAAATTATTCAGTAAGAAATGGTAAATATGACAGATTCAGAGAGATCTGGTGTGAGAATTGGCCTATTGCTAGGCCCTGGCAGATGTGACTCCTTGTAGGACCACTGATTGACCCATCTATGTATCTGGAAGTTCCTATGAACCCAATATTGTGTTAGCCAACTTCATTTAGGCAAGGAATGCAAAGTTCTCAACTTAGCAAATTTCATGTGGTCTTTGTATACAAGATCAGTAAATTTTACTAATCACAATACCCAAAGCATAGCATCAATGAGGGAAGAAGGAGGAGTTGAAATCTTGACGCCCAGCTGTTTGATTCTTTGGAAGGGCCCCCTCCCACTAAGTTACTGTGAATGTGCCCAGCAACAATAATCAGATATGAGGGCAGAAATCCAGAGATGTAGGCCCTTGATCAGGGCACACATCCTATCATATTCCTGAGCCACCATCATGCACCCATGGGACTGTAGGGCAGAGGAAGCTGCATGCTTGCATGCTTGGGAGTAATAAAGTGTCTGATTCACAATCTTTTGAGCACTTATGTTCCTTCTTGGTACCCACATTATCTTCAAGTCTGGGAAAACTTGCAAGAACTGATGAAGAGTGAAAGGAAGAGACACAGAAGAAAAATGTACATGATCACAATAATGTGCAGGGTAGCAACTTTGAGAGACTTAAGAAGTCCAATCAACACAATGACCAACCATGATTCCAGAAGATCCATGATGAAACATACTGCCACCTGACAGCGGGACTTGGGGGTGCAGATTGAGACTTTAAAAAAAAAGTATAGCTAATGGTAGAATTTGTTTTGCTTGATTACAATTATTAATTATAAGATTTTTGTTTTTCTTTTTTCAATTAGGAAAAA
>JAQQSV010004730.1:0-14747 GCA_028646515.1 Pseudochirops corinnae | reverse complement strand
TTTTCTGTTTGTTTGTAACTTCTGTTTGTATTCTCTGAAGTTCAGGGTGCTGACTTTTCCCCCTGAACTAGGTAAATGATATGTTTGATTAAAGTAAGATTGTTAACCCATTTTGAGTTGCTTTCCTTTAGAAAAGCAGATCTAAGAACCTGTGCTAGTAGCCGCCCTAGGTATGCTAGGGTGCTTGCTGTTACAGAAAGATCTAAGGAACCTCTGCTGATAAGGAACCCCAGACCCAGCTGTGTTGCAGAGACACAGTAGGGGCAAGAAGGAACTAACACACACCCAGTACCACCACCACTCCCAACCCTGCCCCTGCCCCATACCCCAGTACTAGATGTAATTATAAAAACTAAACCATTACCCAAAAAACTGCACAGGCAAAGGAGAAATAATCCAACCACAGAGAGTTATTACGGGGAGAGAGAAGACCGGGTTCATCTTCAGAGGAGGATCCTGAAGCAAAGAAACCCTCTTCCACCCCAAAGAGTAATGTCAAATGATCATCTGCCCCAAAAGAATTCATTGAAGAACTTTAAAAAGTCTTTGAAAATCAAATGAAAGAGATTGAAGAAAAACTAAAAAGAAAAATAAGGATAATACAAGAAAAACAAGATTATGAAAAGAAAGTCAATCAGTTAGAAAAGGAGATCCAGAATCTTAGGGAAGAAAATGACTCCTTGAAAATCAGAATTTGTAAAAGGGAAGTCAGCAAAGTTATAAGAGATAAAGTAATAAAAAACAAAATAGAAAGAATGAAAAAATAGAAGAGAATGTGAAACACCTCCTAAGAAAAACAACTGATCTGGAGAACATATTAAGAAGAAAAAACATAATAATTGGACTACCTGAAAACTATGATTAAAAAAAGAATCTTGATATAATAATATAAGAAATAATTAAAGAAAATTGTCCTGAAGCATTAGAACAAGAGAGGGAAGTAGAAATAGAAAAATTCACCAATTACCACCTAAAAGAGATCCTATGAGGAAAACTCACAGGAATATTATAGTCAAATTCTGAAACTCCCAGCTCAAGGACAAAATATTATGGGAAACAAGAAAAAACCAATTTACACATGGCTGTACCACAATTAGAATCACACCTGATCTAGCAGCAGCAACACTAAAAGATCACAGGTCTTGGAACACTATATATCGATAAGCAAAAGAACTGGGTTTCCAGCCTAAAATATCATACCCAGCAAAACTAAGCATAATTCTGAATGAAAAAAGATGGATCTTTAATGAATTGTCAGACTTTCAGGACTTTATTTAAAAAAAAAAAAAACCTGAACTCAACAGAAGATTTGGCATACAAGAGCCAAGAGAAATATACAGTACATACCAATGACCAATTACAAAGGACTCAATAAGGATAGAATGTTTACCTTTTATGTATATAAAAATCTAAAACCTATGTCTAAGATTGCTACTAGTAATTAGGTAGCTTATAAGAAAGATTGGGGTAGACCTGAGTGTGATGACTTTAAAAAGTAAAACCATTTAAAAACAGCTAAAAGAAGAATTATCTTATACAAATGAGGTGCAAGAGGAAGAACCAATACAGAGGAATTAGATAGGGGAGAAGGGCTGTTAGTTCTGGAAACCTACTTTCACCAGGAATGGGTTTAAGAGGGGAAAATACATACACATCTAGAAGAGTATAAAAATCTAAATTTAGAAAGAAATAAAACTCTAAGGGAATAGGGAGGGGGAAGAAGATAAAGGAAGGATCTTTAGAGAGTGAGGGAATAGATTATTTAAAAGGGGGATACAGAAGGGTGTTTAGATCAATAGAATGGGAGGATAAGGGAGGGATTCTTGGGAAGATAAGGGAGGGATCTTTAGATGGGAGTGCAAGGAAATACATAAAAAGGGTATACAAAAGGGTGTTTAGATTTATGGGAATGGGAAGATAAGGGAGGGATCCCTGGAGGAGGGTAGGTTAAGTAATAGGAAGGCAAGGTAGTGAGCAGAAGTAAAGTGCAGGAGTCAGGAAAGATAGGAAAAAAAGAGATATGTACAAAGATAAAAACGAAATTAGGAGTAGACTCTCTGAGGGAAAGTATATGTTTATATATGTATGTATGAATATATCAATATCTATATATAAATACATCCATGCTTAATTGTAGGGGAGGAGAGAGTGAAGGGGGGGGGAAAGAACAAAGTAAAAGATGTACAGCAAAGAACAAAAGAAAACCTACAAGGAAGCAAAGAAATGATGGACAGCTTTCAACATAACATGTACTATTTAATATATAGGCTTTCTTGAAATGGAAAGTTATTGCTATATATTCTGAATCTTCTACATTCTGTTGTGTACATGACAATTTTTTCTTATTTTATATTTAAGGTTAATATTTAAATTTACAATGTTTCTTTTTCTTTTCTTATTGTGTAGTTAAGTTATAATATTTGTCTAAAATTTTAAAATTTGATTTAAAAATTAATTGGCTTACCTGTAGCATCTATCTGTAAGTGGAGTAATAACCAAACGAGGAGTATTACCTAGGTATTCATATCCGTATCGTAAACCAGCATTGATCATATTTGTTTCCAAGTGCTCCTCCTAAGATCATGCAAATAAACAGAAGCAATAGAATTTATACTAGAATATTTATAAGTTATATTTATATATATATATTTTTTTATAATGTAAGCTATATTTATAACTTATAAGTAGAACCTGACATCCAATTTAGACTTTTCAAGATGAAGTATATTGAAAAGAGCACTGAACTTGGAGTTAAAAGAGCTCAGTTATAACCCTTATTTGGCCACAAATTATCTATATAGCTTTGGAAAGCTAGTTCTCTTATCTAGGCCTCAATTCCCACATTTATAAAATAAAGGCTTGACTAAATATGATCTCCAAGTTCCCCCCAGCTCAAATCCAGCCTCAGACAACACTTACTAGCTGTGTGACATTGGGCAAGTCACTCAACCCCAATTGCCCTGCCCTCCCCTCTCCAAAAAAAAAAAAAAGCAAAAACAAAAACAAAAATAAGACGAGGGTAGCTGCTGATCCCTCAAGGAATGATAAAGTAGAGCCAAGAGATATGTCAAGTAAGAAGTCACCCATCCAGGAAAGGTCAAAGGAAAAGGAGAAGAACACTGGTGCTTAATGCTGAGAGGGTAGGGAAACAACTATTTATTGACGATAACAGCCTTAGAGAATTTTTCTATTCATAGGACATTCATTTGATACATAACAGAAAACCTCTACAGACTTGTTTCAACAAACGAGTATGAGTCTCTTGGAGATTCACATGTGCACTAAAAACATTTGTCAGAAGGAGTCTAGAAAGTATTGGCAGCAATTATATGGCCTTGCCCAAGAAAATGAATAGGACAAAGATTGTATTTTCCTCATTGTTGACCATCTAAAAGCAAAGGATGCTGAAGAAAAATACAGATTTGGGAAGCAACTCACTGGCTTAAGAAAGATGTCTGTGAATGGGATTTGGATTTCTTAACCACAGCTTAAAATTTACAAATGACAAACTCTGGCTGAGGATGGTAACTAGAATGCACCTAACAAAGGCTGGTATATTTGTGAATCTAATCAGTAAGACTTTAGACTAAAAAAGCCTGGGGAAGAAAAAAATTGTCATACTATTGAGAGTAACTATGATAAGGGAAAAGATTAGTAGTTCAGATACGCAGAACCATACAGGAGATGAAACCAAAGGAAGGGACTAGTAGTAAAACCCATGACTTTAAATGTCTATACCCAAGTGCCCAAAGTTTAGGCAACATGCAAGAAGACTAAGAGGTCCTAATGAAAGGGGTTAACTCAGACCTCACATCTATCACTGAGACTTGGTGGGATGAAAACCCACCACGAATCTAGATGGGTCTACTTTATCCAAAAGGAACAGGACAAATAAAGGGAGTGAAGGGTAGCACCCATACATTAGGAAATTATATTCATATGAGGAAATCCAGATTGGACAGGGAAAGGGGACTGGAAAGGATTCAAAGGATGACCAGTGGAAGGATAAATATGAATGATTTTGCCATCTGAACATACTAACCACCTGGAAAGAAAAAAAAAAGATGATGAGTTCAGGAAACATCATAAACCTGGCATGGAGGTTTAATGTGATAGCAATGGAGGATTTCTATTATCCAGAATCCTGGAACTCTCTTCCTCTCCCAAAAGCAGACCATCTTGTTTCTTGACTTATCAACAATTTCGTCCTTCAAAAGGAGATGGAAACAACAAGTGGAAATTCTATTCAAGATACGATTCTCAGCAACAGGCATGAACTAGTGACTGGACTAGAAATGATGAAGACTTTGGGAAGAAGTGATCACTCCTTCCTAGAGTTTGTGAGAGAAAAGAAAAGAGGAAAGCTGAGTTTAAACTGACACGTATGCCAGATATTAGGAGGGAAGAAATCAGAGGGGTCAGAAGGAAATGTAGACTCTCATGGACTAAAATTCAACAGGGAAAGTTAGCCTAGGAGAGATGAAAATCTATTGATAATGAAATTTAGGAGACATACAGGTAAGAGAATTATAAGAACATGGCACAATTCCATAACATCAGTGCTAGGACTGCAAAAGCTTGTAATGAGCTGAAGCTAGTGAGAAATGCCAGTGTTTGGGGGTACAACAACAAGATGGCAGAGAAAAAGCAGGGATTTGCCTGAGCTCTCTCCAAAACCTCTCCAAACAACTTCAAATAATGACTCAAAACGAATTCTGGAGCAGCAGAATCCACAAAAGGATAAGGAGAAACAAATTTTCTACCCCAAGATGACTTAGAAGATGAGTAGAAAAGGTCTGTTGCACCATGGTGAGAATATAGCATAGTCCAGCCTAGGCTATGCCCTAGCAAACCAGCAGTAGACCTGGGGGTGGTGGGTGGGGGTGAAGGGGAAGGACAATTGAATCAGTGGTGGCTTCTAGACCTTTCAGCATACAGACAGTAAGAGGATCAGACAACTGTTAAGGTGATTATGGAGTCCTTTTGCTGGCATCAGGATCAGGACTCTATTGCGCTGCCAATACTTGGATCTAGGTTTCAGTCCTGGGTCTCAGTGCCAGGGCAAGGAGGAATACTAGCACACCAGAGATTTTGGCCATAAGGGAAGTGGGAGCCTGGTCAGAGTTCCAGAGCAGAAGAGTGCTTGTGATCACTCACAGACCAGAGCCCAAGCAAGAGAGTAGTAAACACACCTCTTCCTAGATCATAACATGTTGGAAGAACTGAAAACTTATAGGTCCTCAGAATTATCTCTGAAAAGAGCTGTACAAAAAAACCTAAAATTTGAGACAGCACATCCTCTATTCCAGAAGTAGAGTCCCATTTTTACCATAGAGTTAAAAATCAAAGATTTGGCTAAGCTCATTAGGTATCCTCATTAATTAAGCATTACCATGGTGTATCTTTGGGAACAGATGCCACCAAGTTGCCTAAGGAAGGACAAACCAGACTAAGCCAGAAAATGCAATAGGTCATCAGAGTAGCACCAGGCTATTAAGTCCTTTATACTTCGAGCCATGGCAAGATAGGGACACCCAGCTTATAAAAAAAAAAAAAGGAAGAGGGTAGAGAAGAAGAAAGGAGAGGAAAGCTCTCCATAGCATAGCTAATTCTGTAGGTTACTTTTTCGTGGACTAATTGTTACTGTAGTATCCTACAATCAATGCCTTCTACTCTAACATCCCCATCTGCAGAACCTAAAAAGTGGCAAAAGTTTCCAGCATTGTCTGAGCTGCTCACTGAAGGATGAAGGGGGAGTTATTTTGGTATATGGTAATGTCACCAATGTTTGTCTGTGATTATAGATAATTAACAGGTCCAGAAGGAGAAACAACCTGGAGAAAAATAAGTAGAGAGCTATGCTGATTATTGCCAGAACTCATCAGTACCAACAAAATTAGAGGAGGAATGGGCAGGAGTTATGAAAGAGAAGCCAATGCAGCAGTCCAGAAAGGACTGGGGCAGGGGGTGGTGGGAGGTGCAAGGTGCAGTATAGAGTTGGCCCGCTGGAAACATCAAAATTGGCAAACAAATCTGTCTCACATAATGTTATCAGAACAATGAGGACAGTATTTTTACTTGAGCTTCACAACAACTTCACTACTTCACATCATGTTTCCTTCCTCTCTCCACTGGGCAAGCAGGTAGCAATTCAAAGATAAATTGCACATTGATGGCGATGAGTGCCTCTTGATGGTTTGGCACAGTCTGGACAGCTATGTACCATCTGGTCTTTAAAACTGCTGATCTCTGTTGGATCCTAGTAGTTGGTCAAGATCTAGTGCCAGAGGTGTTTTGGTTTTGATTTTTTCACAGAATCAATGATTTTTAGAACTGGAAGAGACTTCAGCAATAGGAATTCTTAGCCTTATTTTTATATCATAGTAGTCCAAGGACACCTATGGATTCCTTCTCAGAATAATGTTTTTAAATACATATAGGAAACAACTATATTGAAATAGTTATCAAAATATTTTCAAATACAAGTTTATGGATCCCAGATTAAGAACCCTTGATCTAGTCCATCATTTTTATCATTCTCATTTTGAAAATGAGGAAATTGAGAATTTTCTTTCTTTCTTTCTTTCTTTCTTTCTTTCTTTCTTTCTTTCTTTCTTTTGCTTTTTGGAGGGGAGAAGGCTGGGCTATGGGGGTTAAGTGACTTGCCCAAGGTCACACAGCTAGTAAGTGTTAAGTGTCTGGGCTGTATTTGAACTCAGGTCCTCCTGATTCCAGGGCCAGTGCTCTATTCACTGCGCTACCTAGACACCCTGAGAAGTCTTATTTCAAAACATTGATAGAAAATGTCTGGGTCAGAGGAAAATCTAATATCAAACTTTTTTAAACCTTTAATTATATTTTTAAAAATTTCTTTTTTAACTCATGTTTTACTTTATCCTTTTAAAACTTTTCACTTTGCGCTTTATATTTTTTAAGCTCTCTGAAGTTCAGTGCTCTTCCCACTATATCACAGCTATGAGCTATCGTTGTCATTATGTAAATGTCTATTTAAGCATGAACAGATGTTATTTCTGCACTAGAGCATAATCGTATCTGAGCCCCATAATGACAGACACTCAACTATAGAGGACCACATAGACAGATATATGTGTGTGTGCGTGTGTATATGTATATGTGTGTGTGATACATACACACACCATGTACACATGTGTATATTACAATATAGCAGTCAAGTGATTAGTATATATACATAACAATACATATTATATACAAATATGTATTATTCATACATCCATGTGTACACATGTCTACATATATAGCATATATACACATATACATATATATAGTAAGAAAGAATTCTTTTTGCTCTCACTTTCAAAATGATAACATTTTTTTTTATAATATTAAAAATGCTTTCCACAACATAATCTTTATAAATCACTGGAAATAAAGACTTTGAACTAGGCCTACCAAAAATTGGTAATTTAAATAGAAAACATGAAATCTATCACCATGCAACATGTGGTCACATTCCCTTGTCAACCGGAACCTGGGCAGATGTCTTGATCTATGATAAATTTCACCACTGTGCAATATAAATATCATTTGAGAATACTGCTGGAGATGCTCAATATGTCATTGCATGTTTCTACTAAAAGAAGGTACCAATACACACACACACGTATATACATACACACACACACGTATATACATACACACACACACACATACTAACTACTTGCAAAGCCAATGATTCTCAATGTGAGATATCTCTTCCTGATAAGAATAACATGAATACATAAGTGCTATGCAGGAAACTTTCATTAGTAACTAAAGAATAAAAATGAGGGAAAAAATAAGGAATAAAAATAATGAAGTAGTAACACTGTGAGAACAAATGAGATATACGGTATGGGAAAGGGTAGACTGTAAAACTGCACAAACATAAGGCATTACTATTATTGTTACCCATGCTTACACTGCAAAATGAAAGACATGCCAAGAAGCTTTTTGCTAATCACATATACATATTACAAGGAATTTGGAACAAAGGATTGACAAAGAAATGATGGGACATTTGATTTTTTAAAATCCTCACCTAATCTTCTCCCTTTCATTTGAATAGGAGACACACAGATCTTGGGAGGTGAGAAAAATTCAGGGGGTCACAAACTAATTTCTCATGGAATTCTCTTAAAAATGATTTTGCAGGTGGGTAATCAGGAACCAATGAAAGCTAAAGGTATATGTCTAACCCTAAGTCTGACAGAAGCTTAGAAAAAGACATACTGCTCCCAAGCTAGAAAAAGAAGTAAAGGAAGCAGACTGAAAGGCTAAAAATGTGGCTACCTTCTCTCACTGAAAGAAGTGAAGCTTAAACCTCTGGTTTATAAGCTAAAAGAGAAATGATAGAGCCCATTCTTACTCTTATGGAGATGAGACAATACCTCAGCTAAGGGCTTTCAACCGAAGACCACAAACTGGTAATAGGGAGAAGCTTTATCATTCTATGCCCAGGGGAGTAACACTCTAGCAGCAACCCAGCACCTAGCAATGACCACAAATTCTTGAGAGTAGCTCCTTGGTATAGTATATGCACCATATGAGAACAGCAGAGAGCCAATTCATTGGGAACAGTTTGATAACATCACCAAATAGTACACTCCAAGCTTATGGGGTAAATGTTCTATTGGTTCCCCTCCCTTAAAAAAAAAAGACTGAGTCTCTTCATCTTGCCCACACTGGAAGTGTAGGGGCTACTCATTGGGAAATCCTACTACTGATCAGCACAGGAATGCTCCTTTTCCAAACCGGGCTGGATTTTTACCTTGTCTTAGGCAAATTTGTAACCCTTTGCTCATCATACTAATGTTGAACCTAGTGTGTATACCCAATGGCCATAACCCACCACTGCTAAGAACTCCTGTGGTTAAAAAATGTGCCAGTTTTGGCCTCCCTAGTAGCTGGGATCACAGGCAAATGCCACTCTACTTGATTATCTCCTATTTTTTTTTTACAATGCTTTTTCATTAAACACCTTTGCTTTGAGCTAATTGCATCTTCTGACTCAGACTCAGAGATTACCTAGAACCTAGGGTAGAATAGACCTTGTCTGGGGTTCCCATGTGTGAGAAGGTGCCACATAAATATAGGATGTTCTAAAAAGTTTAAAACTGAACTTAAGACCATTGGGATATCATGTATATTAGAACTTGCAAAATCCAATTTCAGGCTGGACTAATTCTAACTCTGTAGTAACAGCAATTAAAAGAATAATTTTTATTTTAAAACTATTTATTATATATAGCTATTGGTTCCTTTAATCTGCACTCTGCCAAATGATTGATTGTGTATATTCTATCATCAGCAAAAATATCTGCACTGGTAAGAGTATTCCCTATGTCAGGAGGCAAGCATAAATTGAAAGGCTATGAACTAAAATTACTTTATAATGAGAATCATTGATATTACTTACAATCCAGTAGTACCTAAGCTGACTTAACCACTCAAAGTCACTGTCATCACTGACTTTCTTTTTCACAAGAGATGCAAGAACATCTCTAGCATGGACATCCAGCACCACCAATGCTCCAAGAGTCACTCGATTCTGCTTAGACAGTTTCCCACGAACTAAGGTGACGATATCATCAATCTGCCTACAATTTTGATTTAGGTAATTCTCAAGAGCCTGAAAGATAACAAAGGAAACAGGAAGACAGTTATTCAATACAATATGACACTTCTTGAAATGAATAACAATGATAACTAATGATAATCTAACTTTATAAAGTGTTTTACATGTTGAGGTGGATGTTACCACCCCCATTTTGCAGATGAGGAAACATACTGAGAGTGGCTAAGTGGCTTGACCATGGTGGCAAAGGTAGCAAGCATGGAAAGCAGGATTCAAATTCAAACTTCCAAACTTAAAGTCCAGTGCCCCAGCTACCATGCTACTGACATACCAATTCTGTTCACTTATGCTAGTCAGTAAACATTCTATTCACTTGTGCTTATTATTATTGTAACTACTATTCTCTAAAATGCAAAAACATAAATTATTCTTCTTTTTAGAGAGGGGAAGGTCGGGCAGTTGGGGTTATGTGACCTGCCCAAGATCACACAGCTAGTAAGTGTTAAGTGTCTGAGGTCACATTTGAACTCAGGTCCTCCTGATTTCAGGGCGGATGCTCTATTATTCACTGCACCACCTATTCACCCCCACAAAAATTATTCTTATTGCATTGGTCTTATAGTAATACTAAAGTGATGATGGAAAGGCACCAAGTTTCCTATATTTTCTTAGGCTCAATAAGACTTAGGATCTTGTTCCTTAGTTATACTGACCCAAATCTTAACAATCAGCTCATTCTAGAGCTGGACCTTAGGAAAAATGGCCCATGGCACTCAAACTCATTAAAATGGTTTGTATTAGAACACCAATTTAACACATAGTGAGAAATATCAAGGATGAAAACACATATTACATATTAAAAGTTTGTTTTGTGAATACAGAATTAGGGAATTTAGTTATTCTTAAAAGGCATTTAAAAATTATCACGAGCACAGCAAGTCATGGAGTCAACGTAGTATAGACAACCAAGAAAAACTCTGAAGGTTTTCTAAGCACCACTTCAAATGACATGGCAGGGTGGTGGACTGCTGTGACACGGGAAGAAGAGAAGAACTAAGCTGACATGCAGCAAGAAAAACTGCAGACATTCTCGAAGCAAATGCATCACAGAATATTAGAGCCAGAAGGGACCTGAGAGAACATTTAGTCCAACACTTTCACTTCACACATAAAGCAACTCAAAAGATCACAGAGGCGCCTCGCCCAAGGTTATACAGCTACCAAATGTCGGAAACTAATTCAGACCCAAGTCTTCTAAGCCCAGAGCTTTTCCTCCTATCTACAGTGTGTTTCTAGAACCTAAATCTAGGAAACAGAATAATAAACACTACCAGTACTTAGCACAGTGCCCGGCACATAATTATTTAATTGATGCTTGTTGACTTGATCACCAAATCTCCAGCATTGATGGTTCTGAAACATGTAGTTGATAGCAGAGGCAAGATTTGAACCCAGGGTTTCCTGGTAGCAATGACACCCCTTTATCCCATAAACACCATACCGCTTCCCAGGGCATGTATCCCTAGTATAAATATTTGATTAGATTATGGTTATTAGCATTCCCAATGCTTTGACCCCATTACAAATTACTCTGAAACTCCATGATTTACACTAGACACCCCCAACTGATAGGCAATATCCAGATTTACATGACTGATTAAAAGATTAACAGCCATGGACATAACTAAACCAACCAGAAGGGAGACTATCAAGGCCAAAAGTCACTGCTAGAAGCTTCCTTCTAGGCTAGCAAACTCTTCTCCTCCACACCCATCCCCCCAGCACCTTACTATCATTACTCATTAAAGATTATCTTGCAGAATCTGCAGATACCTCCCCATTAACCTGCACTGTTGGCAGCTGTCCCCCAGTGATATGCCCATTAATCAATTTACTTTTTTTTACATGTAATTAAGAATATTTACCTCTATCCCATTCTTAATAGATAATTGTACTTCTGATGTCCAAAAGATCTGAGATACACAAAGAACTGTTTGTCCAGGCCATTCCCTTACCCATTGAATACGTTCATTTTGGGGGTAAGCAGCAATTGCTTCTCTAATTACCTGATCAAAAAAGAAAACACTACAGTTCAATCACATTGTGTTTTATTTGAACAGTTATTTAAGAAAAACTAATACTAAATACTAAAATAGTAAACAGTGTGACAACTTCAAAAAAAAACCCCAAACAACAATTTCTGAAGGTACCATGCCATGTGATTTCACAAATAAAACTCAGTAAGAAAATTAAATGTATTGATGCTTTGCTGATGGCATGATCAATCTAAATGAAATGTTTTGTCCAAATTAATTCAGCTCCTGCCTCCCTCCTCTCTGCCCCAGCACCCAAGCCAATTTATGGACCCTGTAGGTAATGAGTATATATAAAGAAAGCTCTAACACTGATGAGGAGCTCCTGAAATGCAAGGGAACTTCCTTACAGACTATTTTTGTTAAAATTCCTTGTGGGCTGCTTTTACTTAGGGATTACTAAATATGTTTTTATTAAAGAAATGGTATATTATAACCTTCAGGCTTTAAATGGTCCATTATACCAGATTTAGAACCATGAACCTGGCATATTTCCTAGCAAATTATAACATTTAACCAAAAAAAAAAATGGCACCAGATATAATATCCTAGAAGACAGTCAACTTAATATATGACAATCATCAAAATTAGCTTTTTGATGATGACTTCCTGTCATCATTTTGGATTTCTAGGGTAGGTGGAATGTTGTGGGGGACAGCTGCTGGAAGGCTAAGCAGAGACAATAAGAAAAATACAAAGGGCCAGGAAGAAGTCACAGAAGGGGCAGCAGAGAGTAGGAATGGGCAAGAGGAAATCGATCAAGGGATGATTTAAGCTGAAGGAGCAGAATAGCACAACAGAGCCACAGCAAGAAGAGAGAAAAATCAGAGCATTCTAGAAGGAAGCTGTTAGGAGTACTTGTAGGAGGCACAGAGTACCAGCAAAGGTCTAGAGAAGTCTGAACAAAAATTTTACACTCTTAGGATTTTTACATATCAGAATCTTAGCCCATCTGAGTACATGGCATTCTATTACACAGCATTTGAAATCTAGCATTGTTATTTAAATAATTTGACTTTCTGGATAGTATAGTATAATCCATTATGATAGAGGAACAGAAGTGCATATACTGATACAGAGAATTCAAAAATATTCATTATGCTTTAAAAATCAAATATCAATTCTTTTGTAATTATCTTTAAATAATGAGGAACACAATGAGGCACCCATGTGCATAGCCTACTCACATAGAAACATATTCTGTTGTTCATGTTTCACATTATATTTCTGTGCATATTACTCCTTTTGTCTATTTTGCTGCCTCCTCTAAAATCCTTCTCCAATGTCTCATCATAGCATGGATCTGACCTTGGCTTCCAGAAGGCTAGGTCAAGGATCCTAAACCCTCTTAGGAGCTGGAAAGTCTACATGTGAAGGCCCATGAAGAGATCATGTTTTATCTGTTAGTTCAGCCTAGATATACATATACGTGCAGAGACATGTCATCAGAAAGTTGGCCACCTGGTGCTGAATTTTTAAGACTATCCATAGGAATAAAATCAAAACTCCTTTGATGTATCATGGTAGAGCAAGAACATTTCACAACTATACATACATACAGATATGCAAATATTTTGAGAAAAATCATATTCTTCAATAATTGTAAATCTCCATTCATTATTTTTTTTTTTTGGACTACTTTGAAATAGCCACCAGAGACTCCAGAAGCTTCTACAAATAGAATGCATTTTGACAGGGAGAATGTTCAACTGTATATAGGAACACCTGGCAGCTTACCACTCCCTTTAAAAGGAGGAGGAAAGAGATGGCATTCACTCATCTGTGATAGATTAGCTGCCCCAGTATACTTCTAGTCTGGGAGACTTAGGTAAAAAGCCAGAATCACAGCAATAGCGGGGCAGAGTCAAGATGGCAGCATAGAAGCAGCAAAACTCTGTGGCTCGCCCCATAACCACCTCAAATACCTAGAAAATATGATTCTAAACAAATTTTAGAGATCCAGAACCCACAAAATGACAGAGAAACAAATCTCCCACTGAAGGTAGCCCAGCAGGCAGATCGGAAGGGTCCATCACAGCATGCTGGGAGCTGAGACCAGTCATGGCTTTAGCCCCAAGGCATCCAGGACCAGCCACTACTGGAGCATTTGGGAGAGTGGATCACTGGCAGCTGTGGCAATTTCCAGAATTATCAACTGATAAGGGCCAAAGACAAAGTGAAAGGTCAGTGGAACTTGGCTGAATTTGGGTTGAACAAGGAGTGGGTCTGGCTGTCTGCCCCCAGAGCCAGAAGTGGCAGAAGCAGCCCCTGCAGCCACCTCCACATGGCTGCTTGAGAGCTGCCGGCCTGCAGACTGCTGAGGGGCCAAGTGACCATTCAGAAGCTAAGTGCTCTTGCCTCAACCTGCCTGGATCAGGATCGTGGTCTTGGGTGGTGGTCCTGAGGTGCATGACCAGTGAGCCAAAACTGGTGGGGGCTGTAGAGATGGTGCCCTCCTAATAGCTCCAGCAGCTGCTTGGAAAACCCCAGCAATTTGGGACAAAGCTCTCCTCTCTGGAAGCAGAGATCTATTGTGGCTCAAAAATCAAGTTAATTGACTAGCAACATGAGCAGGCAAAGGAAACAAACCAAGACCAGCAACCCAACTTTAGATTCCTTTTTTGGGGACAAAAAGGATCAAAGCATGGAACAGGAGGAAGACAACACAGTCAGAACTCCTGCACCAAAAGCTTTCAAGAAAAATATGAATTGGATACAGGCCATAGAGGAGCTTAAGAAGGATTTTCAAAATCAAATAAAAGAAGTGGAGGAAAAATTGGGAAGAGAAATGAGAATGATGCAAGAAAATCATGGAAAGAGAGTCAACAACTTGACTGAAGAAAATAACACCTTAAAAAATGGACTAACTCAAATGGCAAAAGAGGCCCAAAAGGCCAATGAGGAGAAGAATGACTTAAAAAGCCAAATTTGCCAGATGGAAAAAGAATCTCAAAAGCTCACTGAAGAGAAAAATTCCTTAGAATTAAAGTGGAGCAAATGGAAGCAAATGACTTTATGAGAAATCAAGATACTATTAAACAGATCCAAACAAATGAAAA
>JAQQSV010004729.1:0-14747 GCA_028646515.1 Pseudochirops corinnae | reverse complement strand
AAACAAATTAAAAATGAAAATAAAATTAAATCTTGAGTAATAAGAAGAAAAAAAATGGCAAGACAATTAACTACAGAGTTTTTTCTCTCCCTAATGAGGGATTCTCAGTCTCAGACACTAAACTCTTTTAAATAAAGAACATGGCCATCTTCTCTGGCTCAAGTTATTCCATCAGTTTCCAAAAATATAGGTATAATAGAGGTAGACAGAGAAATGGACCAATCAGTGGCAGCATAGCATATTGGAATATAGAATTGCTCTTAGATCTGGAACCACCTGGGTTCAAGAACCAACTCTGACACCTACTGCCTCTGCTACCATTGGTGAGTCACATATTCTCTCAATATCCAGATAACTTCTTAAGACTGTAAATGACAGGGAAGACTTTGGTTTTAATTTCTAGATCATGAGTCCTCACAAAGTAGATCCTCATACAATTAAAATTGGCAAAATCCTTATTCTATTAGCTGTTTTAGCCTTTCTTAGGCCTGTGGGTCATAAGAACTCATGGCTGTCCAATTTTGTGGCACAATGAGAAAACATTAGGAGACACTGCTTTAGCAGACAGCTGCTTGACATTGTCTTTAATAGACATGAATGAGAAACTATTATTTCTTTAGAATATAATAATGGGCAGTTTCCTGGACAGATGAATAAACCTCCATCATTTTGTTTTTTTATCAGATAGCTGCCCAATACCAATAAACATGACAGTCCTGTGGGGACATTGATTATTTTTTTTTATTTCCATGGTACATGGTCCTTTTATGATCTGACTCCTTACTGAGCACTAAAAAGGATTTCCTCATATTCATTGATGTCACCTCATTTCCTCTTGCAGATTTGCATCCTTTTTATCCATTTTGTGAAAAGAATGTGCTTTTACTGGTATACTTTCTTGGGGGGATGGACAACTGTCGTGCTCTTTTATTCTATTTGCCTTATATTTCTCTTTGAGTAAAGTGTATTTCCTATTTTTTCTGGCTTTTAATTTAACAGTCTCTCCAGGTTTAATTTGTGTCCGGTGGGAGCACTATGTTTGCTTAGTTGCAAGTCTGACACTTCTCTTTTGAGCCTTACCATATGTTTTCTTAATGTTACACATAGTTCCTGTTTGTTCAGTGCATATTTTTGGAAGTAAAGGTTAACTAGAGCAAAATGAAGAGATTAAATTATATTTCAGAGGATAGTCTGGCTTAATTTTTGCTTGAATCAACTTCAAACCAAATGTTTCATCCTTCATTCATCTTTATTCATTCAACACTATCCCATGGATGTATGCCATCTAAACACCTGGTAATTTTCCTTTCTTGGCAGATTCTTGGATTTGTCCTGGCTTTTCTAGTACTTTGGTACAATAAAGAACATTGCTTTTCTCAAAGGTGAGAGATGATTGGAGGGAATTTAATGTCATTCCTTTTCCTTGCCAGAGATATGTTATGAGATTAAGAGGTTAAAAGCATAGCATAGACTCACCCTTGTTCCTAGCATATTATGCATATTCATTGTCACAGTATGAAAATGAGAATTTGACATGTGAGATGATAATAGAGACCTCAAAAGGAAGGTATAAAAAATATAGTCCTTTTTTTTTTTTCTATTTCTAGCATTTAACACAGAGCTTGGCATATAATAGGGATGTAATTGATGTGTGTTGATTGATTGATCTATAGTACTGCTCAATTGAAACTATGATCATCTAAGTTTGTTTCTTATCCCCGTGTCAGGCTATAAACACGCTAGTTTGAGGGCAAGGAACACTTTTTGTCTGGACTTTATATTTCTGGATAGTGTAGCCTAACTCTGAGGAAGATGAGGTTTCTTTTACCCTTTAGTCCCTTCTATTTTTCAAGAAAAGTGGGTTCATCATATGCTTTGTTCCTTTGGCAAACACACCTTTTCATTTCCCCCAGGTTATCTATTGGCCTGGTTGATTTATGTGAAAATCCAAGTTGAGTCAATAAAGATTTAGAATTCTTGTCAATCAACCAAATATTCTTAAAGTACCTACTGTGAAGGAGCTTAGATTCTAGGTCCAGTTGTTTATTTGCTATCATATAAATCTCTAAAGGAATGCTTTACTGAATTGTTCATTTTAATCTAATGTCTGGAAAAATATGTCAATTGAGTGTTTGGCAATATATAGACAACTGGCTGAAAGAATGATTAAAAATATAAACTAGTTTCTTCAACATTGTGAAAAGAAAACTCAACTGTTAACCCTGGGAGAGTCTAATTCATTGAATAGATCACAATTACATATTTCCCCAGTCATATGTTTTAATGAATGAGTCATCATATACTGGCCTTTTAATTTCCTACATCCTTCATATTTGGAATCTAACTTCATAGGAAAGCTTATAATTTTTGTGTGATTAAGGAAAATCATCCTTTTTTTATAGAAAGGAGGGAAAAAACTATGTCTATAGTTCTTATTAGATACTTTTACTTGCATCTTTTTTGAGAACAGGTTTCATGGCCCTTCTGGTAAAGGCAAGATACTATGTGGGAGACAACTAAAGAGAAAATCACAATCAGTAGCACAGTGGGAAATGGCTAAAGATATAATTGGATTTGCACATCTGTTTTTCTACCCTGGAGCACAACTACATCCTTATATTCAAAACCAAATCTTCTTTGTATGTAATAATTTAAAAGATATATTTAGAGAACATGAAATTCTTGACTTAAATAATAAAATCTAGTAATTTAAAATGAAGTCTCATTCTTTGGAAGAAAGAAGAAGGAAGAGGAGGAGGAGGAGGAGAAGAGGAGGAGGAGGAAGAGGAAGAGGAAGGAGAAGGAGAAGGAGGAGAAGGAGAAGAAGGAAGAGGACAAGGAGGATGATGAGGAGGAGGACGAGGATGAGGATGAGGAGGAGGAATCAAGGAAAGAAGGAAGGAAGCAACAGAGACAAAGATAAAGAGGGGAAGAGAACAGAGGAGATGAGATGGGAGGGGAAAGAAAGAAAAGGAGAGGAAAGAGAAGAAGAGGGGAGGAGAGGAGAGGGGAAGAGAAAAAAGCACAGAACTAGATCCAGACTAAACATGGAAAATTGAACCCAATCTGACAGTGACAATAAAACAGTTCCCTTTTTTCACGGGAAATCTGTCAGTTCTCAATATCTCAATGTCTTTCTGACTTTTTGTTCTTTGGTTTTACAGTAGCAACTATGTATAAGGGCTATGTTTATGTATTTATTTCCCCCTCTCTTGGTGAGGAGAATTTGAGTCTTGCCAGGAGAGAAAGCAGAAGGTTGGGACCAGAGTCTGGTCACTCAGCTCACCTCAGAGAAAGGGAACCTGATTATAATTGTATATATCTGCTCCCTTACATTTTGTTAACCTAGTAGAAATATCTTTAGGTTTAAGTTACTCTCATGATGACTCAATGTTGGAGGAGTGTTCCCAGCTGTGTATCCAAGGTTTAACTTCCTTCTTACCAGGTCTGCAATGCACATATATGGTGAATACCCAATTAACTCATTTAAACAATTAATAACAGAAATTAGGGAAGGTACAGAGCTAAGAATATGCCAGACAGAAAAGAGTGATTGATTGTGTTTTCCCATTGAGAGTGAGATAAGTTACCTCAGTCAGGGGTGAGGGTTGGGGGATGGGAAAGGGGGGGAGGAGAATGTCAAATCTCATCTATGGGGAAATTCCCTCAAATCTCTAACTCTAATATATTAAGGTTAGGATAAGGATATGATTGACATGCTGGCTGTTATACATGATGGTTTCTTCCTAAAATCTTCCTCTCCCTTGAATTAATAGAAGAGTCTGAAACTCTGTGTCTTTTTCTTGAAGCTGAAAGTCAGAAGATCAAGCTCTCTCTTCTCCCAAACTCTCACCAACTCTATGTCCCTCAGACAGGTAAGAATCATTGAGTAATCAGTCTCCTCCAATGAAGAGAGTCTTATGCAAATAGTCTTTTTTCCCCAAAAGTTATGTACAAGGTAGTAGATTCTAGCTCAATACAAAAAAGAACATTCTTTGATTTATAAAAAAAGAAAATGGGGCAGTGATTTCTGCCCAGATTTCATTCATCTGAATTCACAAAGATTTCTAAATTCCTTATGAGGTTGTGATTTTCATCACATCACTGACATTCATTTTTCAAATAGATTCAGGCTGACCACATGTTGACGTATTGTAGGAGGGATAATTTATGCACTGGGCAAAAGGTTAAACTTGAAGACTTCTGAGATCTCCTTTAGCTTTGAAGTTCCATGGTTCTTCAGGTTTTGATCTTTTATAATGGCCCATCAATGCATACCTAGGTAGAATCTAGGTGAAATACAATTTCTAAATGTGATACAATCTAGACTTAGAGCTGGAAGGGACCTGGGTGGTCAACTAGCCCAGTGCTCTCATGTCACAGAAAAAGAACTGAACTCTAGAGATTATAAGTAATAAACAATAGAGCTGAGATGTTAACTCAGATGTTTTAAGGTTAGTAAAGAGCTTTAAAGATATTATCTTATATACTTAAAGAGATTATTTCATCAATTCATAGAATTTACTAAAGAAATTGGGATCAGTATTGGGGGATGAGTAGATTGGCACAATAGAACTTTTTCTTCAGTCTTGGGAATCGTAGAGCATATAAAATTGTGGTATAATAACAGAAATAACATTAAAAATCTTAATTTTATTAGACTTTTAAGTGAGTCTTAAAAGTGAATATTGTAGAATAACCATAGAAATTATATCCAATAAGGCTTATGCAGGTGTGTTACATAATATAGAGAAAGGGTCCTCAGATATCAATTCTGATGCTAGACAAGCAAAAATAAATTGAAGTACAACTCAGTTAATTTCTCAAGATGGAGTTCCAGAGAAGATGATTCGATCAAAATATCAATATTGTCCTTGACTGAAAGGAAAATTACTTTAAAAAGTGCCCCAAAATAAGGTTGATTAGATTTTATTTGGTTTTATTGATCATATCTCTGTGTGGTCTTACATCTATACTTGGCTAAGTTTCTTTTGATTTGTGTTTTTCTTTTTATCATTTTCAAATTGATTTTTTTTTCCACCCAGGAAAATTCACTCTTTGTCAGAGATGCTGACTCCTGGACTGAATTTTGGCCCATGTCATTCTAGGTTAAATGTTTATTCATATAAAAATTGGCAAATTAAACCAAAAACATCCGAATTAAGCAATCATGCTTAAAATGCATAAAAACTCTTAATTTTTAGCCTTGTAAATAGCAATACTGTGATCAGGGAGAATTAGGTTAGCTTCCTTTGAGCCTTCCTTATTATATTTGCCTTCACCATTTTCAAGAAACTATAATGTGAAGCTACCAACATACAAGCAATTGATCTTGACTGCTTTAATGTAATTAGTTCTTAATTCCTTCTCTAGGTTCTCTGGAGCTGCTTAAGTTTTGAAACCAATTCAAAGAAATGCCTTAATTATTACAACATGGAGCTTAATGGGAGTTCTATACTATCTCAGCTGCAGACACCTAACAAATCCTTTTCACCCCCTACCTTCTCATGTCTGTATTCAATTTCTAGCTTTCCACAAACCAGGCATGCATTCTCAGTAGAGCCGTGAAGCAAAATGCATGCTGTTCCACATTAGCACACACATCCTGGTCTGCCATTGGAGTCTTCAGAGCAACTTAGTTCAAATCTCATTCTTAGGTTTCTGAGGTGACACATATCTCCTCTACGTTCAGAATCTTCCATTTATCTTTCCCAGAAAACTTCCCCTGTTCTGCCTTACTCACCCTCTTTTCTTTAATTAGAAAACTCAACACTTAAGGTCAAGGGATTTTATAAACAGATAATGATTCTCCTCAATTAAATAAGCTGATGATTGAGCAGTTAAGATACTCTCCAATTCCTTCAAGGCACTAGGATGGGATAAATCACAGCACCAGTATATTAACTGGTGAGACTAAATGAATGAGACTCTGACTAAATACTTGAATTGGTTTACAAAATAATTATTCCTATAATTTGATAAAAAATAATAAAAGCAGTTAGTTGTTAGTAAACTAGATTTAGCCATTTTGTTTTGCATTCTAAATAATTGCTACATATAAGTAATTCATAGTCTCCCAAAGTGCTTTACCAAGAAGTACTTTTTCTTTGTAAACAACCAGTTAATTCTTTTTTCCTAAACTCTTACAATGGAGTTATTACTATTGGGAGCTTTTCCCAAAATGGTTAGGCAAGAGATGACTAAAGCCAGTATTAGAGTAATAAAGAGGTGCAAGCCTTAGATCTGAAATGCCAGGACCTGTAATTGAATCCTGGCTCTGCTAGCTATATGACCTTGGACAGATCACATCTTCTCTCAGGATCTCACTCACATCTTATCTTTATTCATATATACGTGTACATGCATGTACATACTCATATGTGACCACATATTATACCTAAATCTATATTCATATGTATATACAAGTAAATTATTTGTGTGCATACATAAAAATACATTAAAAATCAAATATGACTACTTCAATATGATTGATTTCCTTTGAAATCTTGTGTATTTTGTTTTATACATTTAAAAATTATATAGAGCAAGGGTTCTTAGGCTTCATTAAATTGTCAAAGGCATCCATTATATAAAAGGAGGTTAAGAACCAATGGACTAGATGATTTTAAAGGTTTCTAATAGCTCTAAATCTAAATCCTGAATTAGAATTCCCCTTTCAGTAGAGCCAAGGTCTCTGTTTATCAATTATGTCAAACTATTTTACATCTGTTGGACATCATCAAATTTCTGACCCTGGATTTTCTTAGTTGGTCTCTTCATTTCTAGTTAGTCTCTCACAATGTTTCAGGATACTAGTTTTCCCATTACATGTCATAACATTTCCTTGAGCCCTTTTTCCGATACACTATACAAGTTTGCCTTCTTTATTTCTAGTACTAACCCTAACTTCTTGTATCACAGCACAACTGTATCCTACTTCACTCTCTCAGGCCTTACTCTTAACTATTCACTTTGGGAAATACATTGATAAACTAAATCAGGATCAATATATGATAATTGGTTAATGGTATACCTTAAACTGTTGATCAAATATTTCTACAATGATAGATTTACACGTATCTTGTTGAATAGTCAGGGTGATATTTTTGAACTGGATCAATTTAAAGGTCCTTCAAGTAAGAATCCATAGATATGTATCTTTGTTTCATGCATTCCATAAAGGAAAATTGTCCAAATTATGCTATGCAATTGGGTGAGCAGTTATAGAGCAGGGCATGTATATGTGCTCATGCATAATCTAATGCAAATTCATACACACATGAACATGTTTATATATATATACACACACAGATATTTGTGTATGCATTACAGTTTATTTGTACAAGTAAGAATAATGTGCAGATATGTGCATAGCTGTACATATGTAAATACAAGAATATATACATGCATATACACCTACATGTATATGTGTGTGTATATTTGTATATATGATGTTGCAGTTGAATTTAACAGGAGGAAGAAAGTAGACTGGATTGCATTTTTGAAAGATCATATAGCTTTCATTGGTGCACAAATCTCTTTGCTACAAAACCCAGTTTTTAATATATTTTTTTCTTCCTGTGATTATATATGGACATAGATGATGGAATACAATGATCTCTAAGAATTTTAAATTGTGGATCACAAAATATCTTTATGGTCATTAACTTATTTCAACTTTTTCAATAATGTTGTAGGATGCATCACACAAATATTATTATCCAATTTTTATAGATGAAAAATCTGGGTCAACTCTTCATAGAGTTATCGAACCTTAGGTCTGTCATTGGTAGTTCCTAGTGACCCAAAGGGCAAGGCATGTGCTGAGTTTAACTCATGTTCCTTTTTCTTCAGCTTGATCTTTATATCTTTACTATATACTTTACTTTGCCTGCTTGAAAAACGTCTTTTGTCACTTTGGACATGAGTATAAACTTAGTCTACTATGGTTCAGGGGAAATATTGGTTAACATGTTTCTAGTTCATTTAAAAGTAAATCCTTGAAAACACTACTGTTTTAACAAGTCAGTTGCTATGTAATAAACTCTGAGTCTTTTAAAATATTTTTCTTGGAAATAGGAAGCTGTGTTTAGCCAAACTTAACAAATTTGAAACTACTGAGATCTGAGAGAATTTTCAGTCTGGCAGGAAGCCGTTCTCATCTCTAATTAGAGTTTAAAAAAAGATGGTTGACTGTCAAATAGCATATTTGGGGTATTTTCATTTCAATATATTGAGGATCTGTTGGGAAAAAAAGATTGTATCACAAATTCAATGTAAACTTCCATGTCACAAGTTTTATAATCAAGTGCAAAATTTCCAAAGGAAACTTTCATTGCTATTTGATTAGCACTGATAGTTGTTTGGGGGAGGGAGAGGTAGAAGAGTGTTTTCATTGACTGATATTGCAAATAGAACAAATGTTTTGAAATAGAATTTTCTATTTTTAAATTTTCTTTTTAGAAGTTACTTGATATTCTGATGTTTTCTAGAGATGTGGTATTTATTTTTTCTATACCCTAATAATAAGTGATGAATGACATAAATAGACCCCCTTGGATCACTACCTTCCCTCTTGGATCACTGTCTTTTCATGGCATAGGGGCTTGGGTAGCTCAATGGAGCTATGAGCTATGCTCTAAAGGATTACTCAAGATGAATAGGTCATAGTAGAGAGCTCTGACAAAAAATGATTCCTTAGAGAAAGAAATGACAGACCACTCTAATATTTTTTTCCAAGAAAGCCCCATGGAAAGTAGTAAAATGATAAAAGATATGAAACTGGAAGATGAGCTACTCTGATTGGGACTTATCCAATATGCTACTGGGGAAGAGCAGAGGAAAACTACAAGGAGCTCCAGTACTAATGAAGTGAATGGGCCAAAGCCAAAAGGAGACTCAGCTGCAAATATGTCTGGTAATAAAAGGAAATCTGATATTGGAAAGATCAATATTGCATAGGAACCTGGAACATAAGATCTATGAACCAAGGTAAGTGGAATATGTTCAAACAGGGCATGGAAGAATTAGATATCTTAGGTGTCAGTGAACTTAAATGGATGGAAATGGGTAAATTTAGTTCAGGTGATCAGTATAGTCTACTGTGGGCAAGAAGCCCTTAGGGAAATAAAAATAGCTCTCATCGTCAATAAAAGAATGAGAAAACTTGGGCATAATCTCAAAAATAGCAGAATCCAAGGTAAATTGTTAAAAATCACAGTAATGCAAATCTATGATCCAAATACTAATGGTGAAAAGGACAAATATGATCAATTCTATAACATTTACAAGATCTTTTAGAAATAACGCCCCAAAAGATGTTGTATTCCTCATAGAGGATTAGAACACTAAAGCAGGAAATAAAAAGATGAATGAAATGATAGACAATTTGATCTTGGAGTATAAAATGAAGCAGGATAGAGATTGACTGAGGTTTGTTCAGATAACTCATTGGTCATAGCAAACATCCTTTCAACAACCCAAAAGGCAACTAACTCAACACAAGGAATTCATCAGTCAACATAAAAATCAGATTGATTATATACTTTGAAGCCAAAGATGAAGAAGCTCTATAGAATCAGATAAAACAAGACCAGGAACTGGCTGTAGCTCAAATTGTGAGCTTCTTATTGCAAAATTCAGACTTAATTGAAGTAAGCAGTTTAGATATGACCTAAATAACATCCTTTATTAATGTGAAATGGAAGTGATTAAAAAACTAGATCTGGTAGATGAAGTGCCTGAAGAACTATGGAGATAGATTCACAATATTGTGTAGGAGGTGGCTGCAAAAAAAAACATTCCAAAGAAAAAGAAAATCAAGAAAGCAAAATGGCTACCTGAAGAGACTTTACAAATAGCTGAGGAAACAAGGAAAGTAAAAGGTAGAGGAGAAAGGGAAAAAAATATACTTAACTGAATGTAGATTTTCAGAGAACATAACAGATGAGATTTTTCTCAAAAAATGCAAAGAAATAGGAGAAAAAATGTAATCAGAAAAATAAGAATTCTCTTCAAGAAAATTAGAGCTATCAAGAGAATGTCCCAAAATGAACATGATAAAAGATGAAAATGGACTTAACATTAACAGAAGAGGTCAAGGAGAAGTAGAAAGTATATATAGGAGAATTTTATAGGAAATATCTTAACATCATAGATAACCATAATGGTGGGATTACTGATCTGGAGTCAGATAACTTGGAGAATAAAATCAAGTGGACCTTAGGAAGTATCACTAACAATAAGGCTAGTGCAGATGATGGAATTTTAGCCAAACTATTTGAAACCCTAAAAGTTGATGCTGTTAAATGCTGCACTCGATATGCCAGCAAATTTGGAAACTTCAACTGTAGCCCTTGCTCATTTCAGAGGCTGGCAAGGTTTTGCTTAAGATTCTGCAAACTAGGCTTCAGCAATATGTGAACCAAGAATTATCAAAAGAACAGACTGATTTTTAAGGGACAGAGGAACTAGAAACCAAATTGCCAGCATTTGTTGGATTATGGAAAAAGCAAGGGAGTTCCAGAAAAAGCATTTATTTCTGTTTTGTTGACTGTACTAAAGCCTTTGATTGTATGGATCACAAAAAACTGTGACAAGTCCTTAAAGAGGTGGGAATACCATATCAGGTTACTTGTACTGATGAAACTGTATGCAGACCAAGAAGCAACATTTAGAACCAAACATGGAACAAAGGATTGGTTTAATATTGGAAAAGAAGTATAAAATGCCACACATTGTCACATTATTTGTTTAACTTATATACAGAGTATCTCATGTGAAATGCCAGACTGGACAAATCAAAAGCCAGAATTAAAGTTACCAGGAGAAATATCAAAATCCTCAAGTATGCAGTTAATAACTCTCTGATGTCAAAAAGTAAAGAAGAATTAAGAAGTCTCTTGATGAAAGTGAAAGAGAAGACTATAAAATCTGGCATGAAGCTTAACAACAACAACAAAAAAAAAACAAACAAACAAAATAAAACCAATATATTAGCTACTGATCCTATAATTTCCTGGCAAATAGAGGAAGAAAGGGAAAAATTGTCAAATTTTATATTCTTGGGTTCAAAGATCATTGCAGATGGCAACAGCAGCCATGGCATTAAAAGACACCAGCTCCTTGGAAGGGAAGCTAAGGCAAATCTGGGTAGTATACTAAAAAGCAAAGGCAGCACCTTGCTGACAAAGGTCCATATGGTCAAAGGTATGGCTTTTCCAGTAGCAATGTGTGACTGTGTGAATTGGACTATTAGGAAAACTAAGTGATGCAGAAACAGTGCTTTGAAATTGTGGTGCTGGAGAAAACTTTTGAGAGTCTCTTGGAAAGCAAGGAGAACAAATAAGTTAATACCTAAATAAATTAATTCAGACCATTTACTGGAAGGTTAAATACTGGATCTGAAGTTTAAATACTTCAGCTACACAATGAGAAGGCAGGACTCATTGGAAAAGACCTTGATGTTGGGAAAGTTTGAAGGCAAATGGAAAATGGGGTGGCAGAAGCTGAGATAAGGTCACAGAAGTAAGGAACATGGGCCTGGAGACACTTCAGGACAGGAGATAATGGAGGATAGAAGGGCCATATGGTCCATGGCATCATGAAGAATTGAGCATGATTGAACAACTAAACAATAACCAAAATGTTTGTTTATAGCTATTTAGATCAATACAAAACTGTTATCAGCCAACTGCTTTATATAAGACAATGGTTCTCAACCTGTGGGTCATGACTCCCTTGGGGGTTGAACGGGGTTACCTAAGACCATTGGAAAAGACATGTTTCTGATGGTCTTAGGAACCGAGACACCACTCCTCTATCCATCTCCAGGCGGGTCTGCCCACATGCAGATACACCCACATATGAGTATTAAAGGGTCATGGCATCAGGAAGGTTGAGAATCACTGATGTAAGACCTTACTAGGTACCGTCTGGGAGACCAAGTAGATGATGAGCTCCCTATCATTAAGGAATGTGCTTCCTGGTTAGGGAGAAGAGAGGAGAAAGAAAAAATGAAAGAGAAAGAAGAGGAAGGAAAAAAGGAGGAGATGAAGAAGGAGGAGGACTAAGAGGAAGACTAGGGGGAGGAGGAAGAAAAGAAGAAGAAGAACACCACCTGTAAATTTTGCCAAGGATTTTTCACAGAGTATAACATTTGTTCTCTGGTATAACTTTGAGATAACTAACACTATATGTATAGGTATAATTATCCCCAATTTACAGATTCTGAGCAAATATGAAAATAAATGTTTAATAGTTGTTCTGAGGAGGGAACTAAAGTTGGATAAGGAGGATGCACTTTCTCTAGTAAATTATGCCTGATGTATTCAGGAGCATGAACTGAGAAAGACTGAAATTGGGGCAGGGAAACATTATTTGATTTATAGTTGATAATAATTGTATGTGTCAATCAGAATACCCCATTAGATTAAAGGAAGAAGATCCTGTTCTTCTTAAAAAAGTGTTTACCCGAGTGTTTGAAAAATGTAAATATTTTATTCTTTTATTGTTATTTGTCTTTCCTTTAAACAAAAATAAATTGAATACTGTTGAATTTTAATGATCAAGTTTAGCACCCAAGAAGAATGGAAAGAAAGCACTATGTTGCTACACACACACACACACACACACTTCTTTGTAAAGCAAAGAATTGTGATTATGGAATAACAAATGTAATGTGATCTTCGCTACTATATTATTTAGTTACAATAAGTCTTTTGTTTCCATTCATTAGGAAATACATATATATGCATGCATACACACATGTCTCCCTCCTCTCTCTTTTATAGAATAAATTCTTATTCAAAAAAATCTTAAAAACAGAAAAGAAAAGCATTTTAGTAGAACTAACCAACACTTTCATTAAGTCCAAGAGAATACACTGTATTCCACCTCCATACTGTCCAACCTCTGTGAAAAAAGGAGAGAGGAGGCAAAGCCAAGATGGCAGAGTAGAAGCACAAACTTGGCATTGGCTCTGGCTCCAAACAATTCCAATACCTGTAAAAAATTACTCTAAACAAATTTTAAAGCTACAGAACTCACACAGTGACAGAGAGAAGTAAATCTCCCACTGAAGACAGTTGGCAGGCCAACAGGAAAGGTCTATTGAAGCATGCTGGGAGCCAAACACAATCCCACAGGAGCCATGTGGTTCCAGCCCATGGGTGGTCCTGACCAGCAGCTGCCAGAGCAGACTTCAAGAGAGCAAACAACCAGCAGCTATGGGAGCTTTTAGACTTCTCAACCCATAAACTCCAAAGACAAATTAAAAGGTCAGTGTGGAACTTTGTTGGAACAGGAGGGGATGCAAGAGCATGGTCGAACTGCTGCCCTGGGGTGAGAAGTGGCCAAGGCCTGGCAGCTACACCGTATGGCTGCCTCAGGAGCTCCTTGCCTACAGATTGTAGGGGCACCAAGTGACCATTCAGAGGGTAATTGCTCTTGCTCTAACCTACTTCGATCTGGATCACAGTCTTGGGTTATGGTCCTGGAGTGTGTGACCAGTGAGCCGGAGCTTGTGGGGGCTGTAGAGAAAGCACCTTCCTAATAGTTTCGGCAGCTACAAAAACACCAGTGATTGGGGACAAAGTTCTTTCCATTCTGGAAGCAAAGTTCTACCATGGCAAAGAGTTCAGGGGTCAAGTAATTGGCTGGCAATATGAGCAAGCACAGGAAACACAAACAGACCATAGAATCCTTTTCTGGGGACAAAATGAATCAAGACAGGGAGCAGGTGGGTGACAATGAAGTCAGAGCTCCTGCATCAAAAGCCTCCAAGAAAAATATGAACTGATAACAGGCCATGGAAGAGCTCAAGAAGGATTTTGAAAATCAAGTAAGAGAAATAGAGGAAAAATTGTGAAGAGAAATGAGTATGACGCAGGAAAATTATGAAAAGTGAGTCAACAGCCTGCTAAAGGAGACCCAAAAATACACTGAAGAAAATAGCGCCTTAAAAATAGATTAACTCAAATGGCAAAAGAGGCCAAAAAAAACAGTAAAGAGAATGCCTGAAAAAGCCAAATTTAGTCTTGGGAGGTGGCACAGTGAATAGATGACTGGCCCTGTAGTTAGGAGGACCTGAGTTCAAATACAGCTTCAGACACTTAACATGTCCTAGCCATGTGACCTTGGGCAAGTCACTTAACCCCAAGTACCCTGCCTTCCCCCCTCCAAAAAGGAAAAAAAAAAAGCTGAATTTTCCAGATGGAAAAGAAATTTCACAAAATTCACTGAAGAGAATAAGTGCTCCAAAATTAGATTGGAGCAATTCGAAGTTAATGACTTTATGAGAAAACAAGATACTATAAAACAAGATCCAAACAAATGAAAAAATAAAAGACAATGTGAAACATCTCATTGGAAAAACAACTGACCTGGAAAATAGATCCAGAAGAGATCATGTAAAAGTTACTGGACTACCTGAAAGTCATGATCAAAAAAAATTTGTGCATATTTCCTATTTCTACTGAAATTCAACAATTGCCTCTTGAAAAAGATCCCAAAAAGAAAACTCCTAGGAATATCATAGCCCAATTCCAGAGTCCCCAGGTCAAGGATAAAACACTGCAGGCAGTCAGGAAGAAACAATTTGAGTACTGTGGAAATACAATCAGGATAATACAAAACCAAGCAGCTTCTAAATTAAAAGATCACAGGCTTGGAATATGATATTCTGGAGGTCAAAGGAGCTAGGAATAAAACCAAGAATCACCTACCCAGCAAAACTGAGTATAATGCTT
>JAQQSV010004728.1:0-14747 GCA_028646515.1 Pseudochirops corinnae | reverse complement strand
ACACACACACACACACACACACACACACACACACACACACAGAGCTGAGTCAAATTTATAAGAATACAAGTCATTCCCCAATTGATAAATGGTCAAAGCATATGAACACATAGTTTTCAGATGAAGCAATCAAAGTTATCTATAGGTATAGGGAGAAGTGTTCTAAATTACTTTTGATTAGAAAAATGCACATTAAAACAACTTTGAGGTACCACCTCACACCTATCAGATTGGCTAATACAACAAAAAAAGAAAATTATAAATGTTGCAGAAAATATGGTAAAATTAGGACACACTCACTGTTGGTGGAGTTGTAAACTAATCCAATTATTCTGGATTTATGCTCAAATGGCAACCAAACAGTGCATACCCTTTCATCCAGCACTACCACTGCTAGATATGCATCCCAAAAAGATCATAAAAAGGGGGAGAGGGACGATCTATATGTGCAAAAAAATATTTATAGCAGTCCTTTTCATTGTGGCAAAATATTGGAAAGTGAGAGAATGCCCATCAATTGGGGAATGGCTGAACAAGTTGTGGTATATGAATGCATTAGATTACTATTGTGCAATAAGAAATGATGAACAGGCAGATTTTGGAAAAATCTAGAAAAGACTTTTATGAACCAATGCAAAGTGAAATGAGCAGAACAAGAAAAAGATTATACACAGTGTGAGCAACATTTGTGATGATCAATTATGAATGACTCAGTTCTTCTCAGAAATTCAATGGTCTAAGACAAGTAAAAAGGACTCACAAAGGAAAATTCTATATGTATCCAGATAAAGAACTGATGGATTCAATGTAGATCAAATCATATTTTTCACTTATTTTATTCTTTTTCATTTTTTCCTTTTGATGTTTCTTTTTTCACAACTGTGACTAATATGGAAATATGTTTTATGTGGTAGCACATGTATAACCTATATCCAATTGCCTACCATTTTAGGAAGAGGGGAGAGGAGTGATAGAGGGAGCAAAAATTGGAACTCAAAATCTTGTAAAAATGAATGCTAAAAATTATTTTGACATGTAATTGGGAAAAATAGGATTTAAGATGTGAAAAAAATTAAAAAAATAAAGTCAGTCATGTGCTACACATGGAAGAACTGAATAAATTCAGATGCTCTATTCAGACAATACTTTCAGCATCAACTCAGGGAATAAGAGACAGATAATGTGATAATTGAATCAATTGTTGAGGATTTTACAAGTGTCAAGTTATATATTACTACACTTAAAGGGATATCAGACTTCAGAATATTTCACTTAGACAGAAAAGGGGATTGATTTAGATTAATTGAATGAGTCTCAAAAATAAATAAATAAACAAACAAATAAGCAAACAAATAAATGAATAAATGAATAGTTGCTAACATTTATATAATGTCTAAAGGTTTGCAAAGAGTTTCAAAAACATCTCATTTTATCTTCACAATAAACATATAAAATAGATGGCATAATTATCTCCATTTTGCAGCTTGGGAAACTGAGACACAAAGAAGTTAATTTATTTTCCCAGGGTCACACAGCCAATAAATGTCTAAGACCAGAATTGATAACAGAACTCCACAGTTTCAAGTTCAAACCTCTATCCATTGCACCATTTAGTCAATCTAAAAATTTTCTCTCGGTATGATACATATTGTTCCTGTACTGAGATTCCCCTCCCCATCAAATCAATTCCCAGAGACTCTGTCTTTGCAATTCATTCATTATTGGCAGAAACTGGATAAACACATCCTAACAGCTAGGCTGAAACTCTGTAAATGCTTTACTGCTTCACACTGCAGGCATAACTTATCCAAGAAAGTCATTATAGATTGTGAAAGGAATGAGCCAGATAATCATATGTGCTGCTGTGTTTGGAAATAAGCTGAATATTCATGTACAAATGACTCTTATGTTAAAAAATTGGTGTCTTTGAGAAAATTAATTCCAAAAATGACTAAACTTTAATGTACAGCACATTTCTGTTATACCATAATGACATCAAAGCAATGCCATAGAAAATGCTGGTTTACAAAATAATTAGTGGTACTGAAAGGCCATTTGTATCATTCTAATGACCCTATTAAAAAAATAAATTTTTTTTTCCTAAGGTTCATGTATCATGGACACATAAAATGACTTTAAAAAAAATTACTCACATTTAGACAAAACTAAAACCCACCTAAACATCTGTGGTATTAAACTTCAAGAAATAGATTTAAGGTTAAATATTAAAGCATTAAAATTAAAATTTTTATGACAAACAGCATAAAAAAACTACACTCTTAAAGGAATGTTATAACCTTGGACCTTATTTTCTTATAAATAATGAAAAGCAGCCTGGCATAGTGGAGAGTGCTGGGATAAGGTCAGCAGGAGTTGGGTTCCCACTTCGCCTTTGATGCTCTCTATATGAGACTAATCCAGTCATTTATCATTAATGTATCTCAAACCACTCTCTAGGTCTTACCCTGGTCTAGTTTCCCAGCTTGGGAATCATAAGTCTTTCCCACATTTTTGCAATAATCCTTGGGTAAGGGCAATATGAGTGTTCCAAAGATAGAGACACAGTATATACCAATATCAATGTTTTACCAAATTGCTACATAACTGCTAACTGGGTAATATATTTTTTTTGGTGACTAATGCAAGGAAGATCACATAAGATCAGGCTGGAGAGGTAGGATGGGTAGGATCAAACTATAACGTGTTTGAAATGTTAAAAGAATTTCAACTTGACTCAGTCAGCAATAGGGTTTCACTGAAGGCTTTTGAATACATACGTGATAAGGCCATATAAAGGAAGCAACTCACATACACACATGTGTGTAAATACACGCACATGCACATACTTTCTGATCCATTACTTCAACGAGGAACTGAAGAACTCTTCAATTAAAAAGAAATAATTCAAGGTTGTGGGATACTTTAACAAAGATCACAGTGCTCTAAGTAGAAAATGTCAATAATCTTCCTTTTACCTCGAAGATCCTTAAGAAATAAAAATCTGTAATAAAATTTTCTCTCTTGTACGGCACTAATTTTTATACTATTCTTTCACTCAGGGACGGATAATAGATTTTTATTAGTTTAAAGGCTCCATACTATTTAAATTCCCATTCATACCTTAGGGGAACATGACCAGAGGCTAGAAGTAAGAAAGGAAAGATTCTTGTCAGACTGTGGATAGTACACAAACACATGTAGAATCATAGAAGCAGAGAGAAAGGGCATCAATGACTTTCAAGTCTACCCTATATCTGAACAAGAATCTCCTCTAAAAACAAATTGGACAACATTTCTAAGCATTTGCTGGAAGTCCCTCAGCTTCTGTTTGGTTTACATTTCAACCTTGGCCTTAGTAATTGAAAATTCCATTTGCATTAAATTTGGTTTACAGACCATCAAATAGATCCTGTTTGATTTGCTTTGCATCACTGAATATGCTGCTATTTGCATCTAAAATATTCAAAATCCTTGCAAAGATTTTCTTCATCAGCCCATTTTTGCCACCTTTTATGCTGCCACATTAGATTCTTCCTTGGAGGAGCTCAACAACCTAATCCAGGCTCTCAAATGCAATTTAAGCAGTGAGGGGATGTGGCTGCTAGTCTAAGAATAAGCAGGTGTGTTTCCTTGCTTTTTTTTTTTGTGAGAATATTTTGTTTTTAGTGTTCAGTTTTTACTTTGTCATACTACCCTCTAATTGTCCCAGCCAGAAAGAAGTCCATTGGGACTAGCCAGGCCTTTTCAGTGTTTCAGATTTCCTGTTTGCTACTATCAGCTATGCTTAAAGAACAGGCAATGAAAAGTTTTCAGCACTCCTACACCTGTATGGGATTGATAGGGACAGACAATCTGGAATGAGGATGCCAGGAATGGACATGAAGCCATGAATATGAAATAAAAAGCAACTCACTAGTCTCTCCCTATCAACTTCCATTACCAAGTCTCCTCAAATCCTAAAGTGTCTCAGTGACCATAGTCTTCCTTCCTTGGAGAAAAAACAAAACCAAACCCCAAACCCCAAATCAAAACCAAAAACAAAACAGAAACTGAGCTCTGGAGATTTGTAGTTAATGGGTTCTGTGGGATATATTGCTATTTTGCTCTGAAAAGTTTCTCTTCGGGTCAGTTTAGAATGCTCCCTCCCCCTGCCATAGAAACATGAATCTTTAGAAGAAGGACAACTTCACCAGGAAATTGCAGGGAGCTACAAGAAGAAGAATGCTAGCTAAACACCTCTTGCTTTCTTTCCTACAAGCTTCCTAGATCATTATGTGCCAAGAAATGAAAAGAAAATTGAAATGACTAAGAAGAGGCATACTGCCATGGAGACATGCTGCACAATGGAAGAAAAAAGGAGATGAATGGGACAGGAGATATTCCTACCCATCTTTCCCTGACAAGCAGCACACAAAACTAGCTATCCATTAAAAAGAAAGGCGCTGGCCTGTAGTGATGTCATTACCCCCAAGTGATTCTTTTATCTTTTAGAGGCAGGGAAGGGCATACCATGTAATAGCACTTTCACAGCACTTTAAGGCATGTGATCCTTAAAAGGACCCTATGAAGTAGGGTCTGTTATTTTCCTGTTTTACAGATAAAGAAACTGAGACTTAAAGAGGTTAAGGGATTTGTCCAGATTCACATAGTAAGCATCAGAGGTAAGATTTTTAAGTTAGGTCTTTTTGCCTCTAGGTCTAGTCCTATGACCCACTGGGTCATCTAGATGCCCTATTAGACCCTGACCTTCCCATAACCAATGTATCTGGGATTACTGCTCATGGCCAATTCCCATCCCCTTTTCCCCCCTTTTTAACCTGAATGAACCACTTTTCTTTTGGCCTTCTTTATTACAACTTTCTTGTACTCTAGTACATAGCCTAATGGGGACCTCTTACCTCCTCAGCTAGGTACATGCTTGTGGGGCTGAGCAGCTATTCAGAAAGAGAGGCTATTTTAATATCACCTTCAGCAACTGGATGACTATTTTCACTGCTGAACTCTACACAGATAGATGACCTAATGGATGGAGGCTTAGAATTGGAGTCAGGAAAGAACTGAATCAAATCTTGCTCCAAACACTTGATATCATTGTCACTCTGGCAAAGTTCTAACTCTTCCTCAGTCCCAGTTTACTCATCTGTAAAAGGGGGATAATAATTGCATTTATCTTGGAGGGTTGTTATGAGATCAAGTTAGGTAGCATGTGTAAAGCATTTTGTAAAATAAACTGCTAAATAAATGAAATTGTTATGATGATTACATTTTTAAAAAAATTTGTCAAGCCTTCCTATTCTTAGAAATATTTCTAAAGTGCAAAGGCAAGCTAGTGAAGAAAGAAGACCTTTACATTACATTAGACTCAAAGGAAACTCACACTTCATTCCCTAAGCACACTCTTCATCTACCAAAGTTTACCTGCTTTGCCCTATTCTCCAGATTTTTCCTCTGGCAAATGCATATTTCTCTTTCCCTCAAATGTAAATTGAGCGAGGTCACTCCAGGTTGCACTGCTAAAAACTTCATCAGGTGTGTGCATTGAGTTAAGAGAACTGAGACATGTATAGTAATTGTGTTTTTACATTACCTCATGGGACAGATAAAAGGCAGCAATTCCCAAAGGCCAGAAGCAACAGAGCATGGAGAAAACACTGAGGCCCAGATGATCCCGTGGAGGCATCATCAGAAAGTTGTCCTCACTCTCTGTGTCACTTGAATAGTCACTCTGGAATAGTAAAGGGAGGAAGTATAGGAAGATAGAGAAGAGAGAAAACACTGGTTAATGACAGTACTGACCATAAATATTTATTAAAAGCCTATTAGGTGCCAGGCACTGTGCTATGGGCTGGATATTTAAGTGCAAAGACTAAAACAACATCCAACTGGAGAAGACAACAAGTGATATATAAATGCATATGTATAACTGTTAAGTGAATAAATAGAAATATATACAAATTAGTTAAAACAAGACAGTTTAAGAGTGGGGACATTAGCAATAGTGTACATCAGAAAATTCTTCATATAAAAGACAGTACCTGACTGTTATGTTAATGGCTTTTAAGATCTTTCCAGCCCATTAATAGGCCTCAGGTGAAGCCCATTAAGAGAAGCTTGCTTAGAGGAGGCTTGCTTATAGGAAGTCTTTCACACCTTTTGCTAATTTCTAATTAGGCATTGAGTCAGGAGGGCTGTGATGCCTTCTGGCTCTGAGAAGTGTATATATACTCTTAGTTGGTATTTTGCTTTGGGGGCTCACTTCTGAGAAGGGTCTTGTGATTCCCTGGTTGAGATTCTGAGTGGCCCCTAGTTCAGAAGGCCCTGACTGCTCAGATGTAAAGGCTTTCTCCATCCAGGGATGCAAATAAATTGTATAGCTGATTCAGGCAGTCAGAGTCCTGTCTGTTGGTCTTTATTTCTCTGCTTGTATTTTCTCTGCTTGCATTTTCTCTGAAGTTCAGGGTGCTGACTTTTCCCCTGAACTAGTGAATGTAATTAAAAAAGATTATTGACCCCTTAAACAGCTATCTTTCCTAGTAAAGCAGATTTAAGAACCTTTGCTAGCAGCCAGCTTGGGTATGCCAGTGTGGTTGCCACTACACGAATCTCCATCATAAAGGAAGAAACAGATACTTATGAATTAGAAAGGAAAATGAAATTCTAGGGTTGGGGAACAGCTGATGGAGGCAGCAAGGGGCAGGGGGAAATTCCAGGTACTTTGATAAGTGCCTTTTTACTTATATTATCTCATTTGATCCTGTAAGCCAGATAAACACGGCATACAGGATGGCTGATAGCACAGATGCACACTTGATCTGGTCAGACAGGAAAGAAACTAAGAAAGGGTTAATAATCTTACTTTATTAGAGTCTAGTTTTCTCAATAGAGGTTGCTGATAATGGGAGCATAACTCCTATAGCATTCCTTAATGATCCTTCTTACAGGGGCCAGCAAGAAGGGGGGGTAACTACTCTTACGTCTCAATGTGGTCAATTGAGACAGGCACAACTTGTGCATCCCCCTAAATCCCTCAAGCCTCAATGGGGGCCAGTTGAGGCACACACAGCATTTCAGCTTGGGCATTCAAACCTAAGTTTCCCCATTCACTGGCCAATACACACCTGCTTCATAGGGGCAACAGACAAAGAAGGCATATTGCCAGCAATAGCCTCACAAGTTTGTCTCACCCCATCCCTGTATCTCACTGTGCAGTCACAGTGGATGTTTATATTATTTCTCATTATATAATACTGCACAAATGTGGTGGAGATGTTTTGAACCATAATATCTAATACCTGGAAACAAGAGACTGTTATGGCTATGGATCTTGGGAAACTGAACTTTAAGAAATAACAACAAAAATCCACTTCACACACACCAAAATCCACCTTACAGATCCTCACAACAACCCTGAGAGTTAGGTGCTATTATTATCTCAATTTTACAACTGAAGACACTGAGGCAAACATAGGTTAAGTGACTTGTCCAAAGTCACATAGCTATAAAGTATCTGACACTGTATTTGAATTCAGGTCTTCAGGACTCCAGGTCCAATACTATGTCCACTTTTACTACCAGTGTAAAGGTATAGAAATGGGAGAAGGAAAGTCATATGTGACATGGTCAGCTTGGCAGGATTACAGAGTATGGGAGGGCAAGTAATGGGCCTCACTGGAACTCTCTGGGAACCATAAACTCTTGAGAAATCATAGAATCATAGAATTTCAAAGCTGGAAGTGATACCAGAGGTAATTTTATCAAACCCATATTTAATCAAGGATAACTTTTACCTTCTCCAACAACAGATCCTCCAAGTACTTTTTGAAATACGTTAGTGACAGGTAGCCCACTGCCACCTATGTTTGTCCAGTCAACTTTTTGACATCTTTATGGGTTTGGAAGGTTTTCCTAATATCAAGAATGAATTGCCTTTATACAACTTTACCAAATATTTTTAGGCATGCCCCCAGACCTCAAGCAGAAAGAATGGATTTAGTTCCTATTCCTTGAAGTACTGGAGATGGTTGTCAAGTCTTCCCTAAGTCTTATTCATGGTTACATCCTTGGGCCCCAGAAAAATAGCCTATTCAAGTTGGTGCTGAGATAGGAGATTCTTAAATACTTAACTCCAGTTAATGAAGTTATTTCCTTAATCAGAAGATCAGAGTTGGAACTAGAAGGGGCCTTACGGGTGATTAAGTGCAGCTCATTCTTTATATATGATGAAACTGCAACTCAGAAATGTTAAATGGCTTATATAGCTAGTACAAGTCAGAGGCTGGATTTGAATCCAGTCGTTCCTGATTCTAATCCCAGCATTTTATAGAAGACATCACATTATGCTGCAATTCAGTAGAAGTTAATCACAGATATTTTATTTCAAAGAATTCTTTCATGATGTAAGAATTAGAGCATGAAAACTAACAAAAATTCTTATATTAGCAGTTTCCTTTGGGAGTCATTTTTTCTTATCCAAAAATTAGTCATCAAAAGTTGTCAAAAAGAGACTGGATTGCTAGGGTCCAGTTGAGGATACTATGGAGGGGAGTATCATTCAGAGACACAGGTTGAACTAGAGGAACTCAGTGGTGCTGTAATGACGAGGAAGAGGGGAAGGCTTTTGAAACCAGACAGTGACGCATAAATATACCTTGTTGCTCTCATTCTCAATGGTTTCCCATGATTTATGAGTTAGATTGGTAGGTGTGTATTTGGTATGTGTATGTTTGGTTTGTATGTGTTTGGTATGTGCATATTATTTGGGATGATACTGAAGGTAAATTTTACTACAAGGGTTCATTTCCTATAGAAATACTTGAATTAATGTTTTCCTGTGATATATTTGTCACTGCCTTCCTTAAAGAGGTGATTTACCTGCCCTTTGTGAAATGGCAGTGGCTGCTAAGCCAGTATTCTGTAAATGCTGGTCCCAGATGCTTCATTCTTGTAAACAATACAATTGTTTTCAGAAACCTCAGACTGTTTGGGCAGGTGGAATATAATGAGATGAGATGAGAGCATATAGGAAACTAGATTTGGAGTTCAAAATCTGAAATCAAGTCCTACTTGGGCCAGTTATTAATTATGCAACATTAGGAAAGTCATTTAACTTCTCTGAAATTTAGTTTTATCATTTTTAAAGAAAGAATAAGGCTACCTACTCTTCTTATGGAATAGAGTTGTTGTGAGTCATGGATTTAGTGATGTATATAAATAGCAATTTATATATCATAAAATTCTATATAAATGTAATATACCATAATTGCTATGGTTATAGTAATTGTAGGAAATGTGCTAAGGATAAATATATAAACTTTGAGCAACAACAATTGTATCTATCTGTCCCTGCCCCAAGTAGATCCCTGCTTCCAGATTCACATCAAAAAGATACAGGAGTCCAAACTTCAGCATTACTACACTATAACATATCCATACAACCTATAGAGTCACAATGAAGAAAACTCCCCTTCTGTTTGTGTGTATGTGCACTCATGTCCCTAGGTGCACACAAGTGCAAGAGAGAGTTGGATGTGAAATCACCTGACCTGTGTTCAAGTACCTTTTCCAATATTTACTAGCTTCGTGACCTTGGGCAAGTCATTTTGCCTCCATAGTACTCATCCTTAATCTAGAATAGTGAGTTAGATGAGATGATGTCTTAGGTCCCTTCCAATTCTAAGTCCTTTAATCTAAAACAGAATCTTGTGTTTTGTTTTTTCATTTCAGACTAGACTTAGAACAATTAATGAATTTCAAAAAAACCACTTTACAATTTGAAGTATGAATCATAAGTTCCTTAAAAAATCTTCCCAACTTTTTGTGTGTGTAACCCAGAGAAAGGAATTATTCATATGACTGTTTGAGATGCAATCATGCATATACTACATACTTTTTTTTGAATAGAAATAGTTTGAATACTTTAAAAGTTGTATGATCAACCTTTTGAAACTCCATGAACTAATATTTGGCCTAAAAAAATGTTAAACCGACTACTTCTTTTCTGAAAACATGTATAGCACCTGTTCTCAACATAAGCTATTATTTTTCCAATTTCAAGAATCACGTAATACCTAGATGTTAACCTGTGTCAGAGCAATTTCCATTCTTTCTACTGGGCCACATCCTTTTCCATATGGTATTTCAAAATAGTAGCATAAAATGAAGATTATCATCATTATGTCTGGCACAGAAGGAAGAACTTAAGAACATACAGGGATGAATAATTCATTGTTAAGTTTATAGACCTTAAACCTTCCAGTTGGTGTTGCCCCATTTTTTGGTCGCGTCTTTGAGTGCCTCCATCTTTTCTGTGAATGAAAAATGTGTAACACCCAGGGCTTCCAGAAAGCTTCTGGGTATTTAGACAGCTGTGTATATTCTCATACAGTAGCTCTTCCAAAGAAAGCAGCTCCTGTGCACTGAACAATCATACTCCAGTCTACATAATCTTAAGATATGCAACTGTTGAATCCAAATGGAAACCTGAAGTTGAGATTGCTGGATTTACCTATCATTCATTTATCACTAAGAGGAATTCCATAAAGAGGGAACTTTTTGTTTGTTTTTAATCTTTCATTGTTTTTTATTTTGCTATGAACCTGAGATTTTGCCATGCAGGGAATATCTGGAGGGGAAACTGCTTTCATTAGAGCATGTTGGCTACTCTTAGATCCTCTTCATCCCTGTCTCCTAGCTTCCTTCAAGTTTCAGCTAAAGTTCCATCATCTGCAGGAAATCTTTTTCAGTCCTCCTTAACTTCGGTGTCTTGCCCCTAAACCTATACTCAATTTACCGTGTATACATCTTCTTTGTAGATAGTTATTTGCATGTTGTCTCTCTCATTAGACTATGAGCTCCTTGAGGGTGAGGATTATTTTTGCCTTTCTTTATACCTCCAGCACTAAGCACAGTCCCTTGCACATAATAGGCACTTTTAAAAGGTATAGCAAGTTGTAGATATGTATATAGACATATATGTATGTATATATATTTATATGTATACATTCATGTAGAGACACAGATGTAGCAGATTTGCAGTTTCACTGCAATCATCTTTTTTTATGAAAATGCTTCTTTTATTCCACAAAACCACTCCAGTATCTTTGACAAGGAAACCCCAAATGAGGTCATAAAGAGTCAGACACAATGATTGAACAACAACAGACCTCTTAAGCATTAACAGTACAACTTAAATTTACTACATCCCTACTGTATGAATATCATCATGATGGATGGTTTAAGAGCTGGATGATTTACTTAAGACAAGATGCCTGCCCTCAAGAAACTTACAGTGCAGAACAAAAATAACATAAATTAGCTGTAATAAGAGTGATATATAAATCCATTAGAAAGAAACACAGCAAAGTACGCTGAGATTTGAAGAAGCTTGTTTATTGATTGGTCAGTGCATTAAAACTTTTCAGAGGAAATGACATGAAAGATGGAGTTTAAAGAATGGGTAGAAATTCATTAGATGAAACATGGAAAGGGAGGTATAGAAAAAAATATGAGTTAAAGCATGGACAAATGAGAACACAAAATATGTTCAAAGGACAGAGAATATTACTGTCTGACAAACAATCAAGGAGGTCAGAGAATATGTAGTAGGAGGCAGCTGGTAGTGCTGTGGATAGAGTTCTCAATTTGGAGTCAGGACGATCTAGCCTCAGATACTTACTAGCCCTATAACCTCAGGAAAGTCACTTCATCTCAATTTGTGGCAGTTTCCTCAAAGGAAAAGTGGCGATAATAATAGCACCTATCTGCAAAGGTTGTTGGTAGAATCAAACGAGATTAGATTTGTAAAGCACCATGCCTGGCACAAAGTAGGTACTATATAAATACCAGCAATGATGATAATGATTAAGATATCAATATGACAGAATCTTGGAAAGCTAGAATAACATCATATTGTGGAGGGAAAGATACTTAAAACTTTTCTTAACAGCAATAGGTATGATGGAGATTTGGGAGAAAGATTAGATAACAAGATAGCATATTTTGGCAGCAATATAATGGATGGTTTAGGTGAGGCAGAAAGAAGAGGAAGAAAGACTTCTGAGGAGGTTAATACAATATTCCAGATAGGTGGATTTCAAGAGCTTTTACCACTATGTTGGCCGTGCATGGATATCTACTATCCAATAGATGTATGTGAAAGATATAGACATATATATGTACATTCTAGACATAGATATTTCTGGATGGATATTTAGGGATGAAATCTAAAACATAATATACTATTGTATAATTACAATAATATTCATGCATGCACAAATTTACATATAATATACATAGACATACACACATGTGCACATATACACATGCAAATATGTATGTGTATGTGCATATACACATGTGTATATATACACACATATATAAACATACATACGTATCTACATCTATCTGTCAATCTATCTATATCACAATCCTCCTCCACATGCTCATAAAAGTAATGTAGGCAGGCAACAGAGATTGATAAGGAGATGGGTCCAGGTTGAATAAGGACAACAGGTTAGGTCAGATTTGAGAACTATTATAGTACTTTCAATGATTGCAGATTGTTTCCTGTTACAAAATCCACTTTAAAATACCAATACTCTTCTGCTTATGTTGTATGGTTGGAATCAAACAAGAAACCAAAAGGGAATAGTAAGATGGAAGGCGGTTTGGCAGTAGCTTCCTTCAAAGATCACTTTAGATACCATCTTCTTCAAGTGACTTTTTCTAAAACCTCCCATTTTTCATGTTCTTTTCCTCATGAAATTACTTTGTATTTATTGTACACATATCATATACCGAATAAAATTCAACTTGCCCGAGGGCAAGGATTGTTTCATTTTTTTCTTTATATCTCTTGCACCTAACAGATTATTAATAAACATTGAGTTGAATTGAGAAGTAGCGTGTTATACATCATTAAGAACACCCAAAATCAGGAAATTAAGTGGGTTTGTCATAGGATTTAGAACTAGAAGAGACCTTGGAGGTAAGATAGCCTAAACCCTCATTTTGGAGATAAGGAAACTGAGGCCAAAAGTGGTTCAGTGACTTGTAGAAAGTTACAGAATAAGTAGCAGAGCTGGAATTTGAACCCATGTTCTCTCAATCCAAACTAAGGGCAATTTCTACTGTCCTGAATCAAATTATAAGAGAGAGGAATAACTTATGGGCCCTGAAAGTACTGTATTGGCATCCATAAAATATTTTTTTATTCAAGAGAATCCTTCAGCATATTGTGAGTATTTACAGAAAAAGCATGGATAGATTTAAGATTTCATTGGATGAGAGGGTTATGGATCATGATTTTACTAGAGGAAGGAGCAGCTACACCATAGATAATCATGGAATCACTGAATGCTGAAGAAATAAAGAGTCTTTTTATGTTTCCTGCTTATCTAAGCTCTAAGCCAGGTATGTTCTGCTTAAATTTACTGGATGAAACTGATATTCTCCCATATTATTATAAGTGGATCACTTGGGGCCAAAGCGAAAGCTTTGGTAAAGCCAGGATATATCATCTCTAATTGCTTGCTTTTTATGTTTTAGGCTAGTTATTGAACCAGCCAGAGCATCCACATTTATTAAACAAAGTATTCAATAAAATAAAACACAATGCTAGTGATTTTATCCTTGAAGGAAATCATCTTTTTTCCCACAAACACATGTTGATCTTTACCTCATGATGTTTTAAAGTACCCTGGCACATAAAGAATAATATTTCCAAAACCTCTGGGTGGAAAGATAGCTATTTTTTCATAGGATCTGACAAATATTCTCCATTATTTTATTAGACAATTCATCATGGTCATGAATTTAAAGTCAGTGCAAAAACCAGAACAGAAGTTACTTGGAATCTCAAATAAAGGAAATTTAAGATAATGCAGTCCAATACTCTATTCTTACAGATATAGGAATGGAGGTCTCCATTGGGTTAAATGAATTGTCTAAGGCAGGGGTGAGGAATCTGAGGCCTTAGGGCCACAGTGGCCCTCTAGTTCCTCAAGTGACCACTGTATGAGCACTTGCCTTCTGCAGGTTCTTTGTAAAAGTCTTTTGGATAATTTGGGCTGTATGGCCAGTACACTGGAGTTGTACTGTCTACAACAGAATTTGCATGCTTGACAGTTCAGCTGCAGAGAGGTACCTTATCTTGCTGGATAATCTTCAGAATCTTCCTAAAAAAATTTGTCATCTTAGGATGATTCTAAAGAATTATCACAATGCAAAGTGAATTGATTCTTTGTTTTATAATTGCAAGAATAATAACACATCTCCATTCACTGCTTTAGCTTTATAATGTGCTTCCCCCTGGTTCCCAAACACAGTAGTTACATAGTATAAGACATCTTTCTCATTATATCAATAAAAAATCTAAGGCTCAGATAATTTAAGTGACTGGCTCATGGTCACAAAGCTAGTAACTGTTAGAACTGAGATTTCATAAAATCAGAGAAATCCAGAGCTAAAAGGTAACTCAGAGTCCATCTATCCCTGCCTATAACTTAACAAGAATCTTTTCTACAAAAATCTGACAGGTGACATTCAATTTTGTTTGAATACCTTCAGGGAGGGAAAACATATATGGAATCTGATAGCCTATTTCACTTTGGGATAGCTCTAAATATAAATTAGATTTTCCTTATACTCATCCTAAATGTTCTTCTTTGTAAATCTTGTCTATTGTTCCTAATTCTACCCTTTGGGACCAAGCAAACAAGTTGAAACTATCTCTGTGTCTGTGTCTGTCT